>PDNB01000320.1:3640-20109 GCA_002573585.1 Helicocarpus griseus UAMH5409
AAAAAAAAAAAAAAAAAAAAAAAAAAAAAAACCCAACCAAACCCAACCGAAGCCATGGCCCTCAAGTCCATCTTCTTCAGCCTCTTCCTCCTCCTCTCCGTCACCATCGCAACCTCCCTCGAAAACCTCGAGGCCACCCCCGAAATCCCCATCATCACCTCCCGCGACGAATTCTCGCTGCTCGCCCGCGCCAACCCCGACACTACCCTCGAGGATGCTGAGAACAGCCTGGAGCTCCGCGACATGTCAGGAGCGGTCCGCGCCATCATCACGGGAGACGCCTACGCCCATCTGCGCGCATCCGAGAAGCGAGCTCAAGCCTACTGGGCCAAGCGTGGGCTGGAGAATGACGACGAGAATATGCTGAGCGAGCGCGATGAGGCGGTTGAGAATGTTGAGAATGCCGAGTCGGCCCTCTGGTGCTCCCACCGCCGCTGTGTTAGCAGTGCGTTTTGCAAGAGGACTCGCAACTGCCACTTCTGCAAGAACCGTATCTGTATTTGAGGGGTGGGGATGGGGAATGGGGAAGAAGGGAAGGGGTTTATTTTTAGGTCTTTTTCCTCTCTTTCTCTTATTATCTCGTCACATCTTGTATTGATGGAGAGGGGGTGCGCGGAATAGCAGTTTGAATGTGATGGGGTGAGATGAGTTTTGATCGAATGAGGTTTTCTGGGTGGTTAGTGCGAGCACTGGTTGGAGCAGATTGATTTAGTTTCCGTGCTAGTTGATTTCTGGGGGTTGTCTTTTCAGGAGGAAGCTGTCTTATCAGAGATACTAGTGAGCAAATAAATGAGATATGCATTCCTCCACAAATGTGATTTCACATCCAAACCTCCTTAGTAATCCTTCAACCCATGTAAAAACATGTCCAGTACTGTTCAGCAATATATTCCTTTCTTAGACGAAAGGAATGGTAACGTTAAATTCAACCTGCCAGACAGTGAGACACGAGACCCCTACTCATTCAATGATGACCTATAAGAGAGCAAGGGAATTAAAGGAAATTGATAGTATGAATATACAGGGCATATGCCGTGATGATATTTCATAGAAGAAAAGGAAAGAGACATGTATATCCCAATAGATGTCTATCAGCCAGTTTCTATAGATCCAAAAGAAAAATATACATATATATATGCAAAGGAAATATTAGCATCAGCGGTGTAGTAAATATAAACATAGAAAGATAAAATGAGAGGAAAGAAGTCGAGTTAGACCACCCCGGGGGCTTTTCACAGTTTGTTCGGCTTGCTGGCACTGTCTTGCTTCAGTCGTACAACACCCTGATAGTCGTTAAGAATACATGTTAGCATATGTGAATGAATGAAAAGCACAGGTAACAGGATGAGGGGACGGGGGAAATCATGGCCATAAAAACTTACCTCCTGTACGCAAGTAGCCACCAACGTCCCATCCTGTGACCAAATCTTCTGCATAACCAAGCCCCTGCCATCGCCAGCCCAGGGGCTTGTCATCTCCACAAACAGCCAGTCATCAGCCCTGAAGCCACGCCTGTTATGGAAGTAGATGGTATGATCCAAGCTGACCATCATCCCAATCTCCCGCTTGGGTTTCGGGATCATAACTTCCGAGCCCTGCATGAGTTGTGCCTTGATCTCGGAAGATTCTTGGTCCGTGAGGTCCTTGAGGGCTCTCGCGATCGTTTCACTGTCTAGGTCTGAGGGGTTCTTTAGCTTTGAGAGAACCCGTTTTAGGGCCTCGGGCGATGAGAAGCGTGGAATGTCCTGCACCCGCGCTATGGTGCCGATGAAGTAGCTGTCTGACATGTAGGCGAGGGCTGAAAGGTGGGCTTGATGGCTGCCAGCGGCGGAGATGTGGCCACGGGCGCGGATGAATTGGCGAACGGCTTTTGTTTCCGGTTGCGATGAGGTTCCTGAAAGAGTTAGTTTAGGCTCAGGAACGTAGTTTTGAAAATAAAATATATTGTTGATGAAACATACTATTCAAAATCCCCGCCCTCCTCGTCTCGAACGGGCCTCTGTCATCAACGATACCATTCGCCGGAGGCAGAGGGATATCCGGTTTCCGCGTGCTGTGCTCAACCTTCTTCTCCCCGCCGCCTCCCTCACGGTCGAAGCTCAGCGTTGTGGTAAAGATGGGTCTGCCCTTTTGCCGTGCCTGCACGGTGCGGGTTGCGAAAGACCGTCCATCCCGAACGCGCTCGACATGGTATATGATGGGGAGTTGAGAGTCGCCGGCCAGCACGAAATAGCAATGCATGCTATGCGGGGAGAATTCGGGGCCGACGGTCAGCTGGGCTGCGGCGAGGGACTGGGCGATGGCAGCACCGCCGTAAATGCCGCGAGCACCGGGCGGGTGCCATAGCGGGCGGGTGTTTGTGAATACGTCCTGTATGCAGTTCCGTTCAGTATATTGTAAGTTGGTTTTGCCGCGGAGTATAAGGTAGTAGAAGGTGAGGCGGGCTGCGATGTCCACAGAAAGAGAATCTATCCTTTTTTCTGCAAGGGATTCTCTTATCAAAAACTTACAGGTCCAATGTCAGATACAGGAGTTAGATCCAGGATATTCTCAATGTGAGCTTTGGACGGATCCAACGCCGGAGGCTCAAAGAGGGTCACTCCCATGATGGGAGTCGCAGAGAGAGACCGTAGACCACAAAGCGATATGATTTGTGAGACGAGCTGGATGGCTTGAGAGATATCCTCCTTTCAAGAAAACAGAAAATATATAAGAAAAAGAAGTTTGCAGAAGAAACTAAATTAATCGTAAGCTTGAACGTGAAGAGAGTGTTGTTCTACGCGGGCTGACGTTCGGTGGATTCGCACTGCGCGCGGCCAGAAATGCCGAGGTCCAGCCAACGCCAACGTCAAGGGAGAAACATCCAACGGCAACGCGAATACGAAAGAGCATCAAACGGATTGGTTAAATAATATCACGCTCTTAGCCTGGAACCCGAAACTGGCTGATGATATCATAATGGAGTACCGAGTACATATGATCGTTCTTTTCTCAGCCTGAACCCTCACCATTGCTTGGAACTCCCTCTCGTCAAGACCACCTAACATACTTTTTGCAGCTTGAACTGTTTCCTTCGATGCCATATATAACTCGGAACCAGGCCATCGACGGCTATAGACCATCAACATAGGGGGAGTGGGATTGGCCTTTCTGGCACTCAGAGAAGCGAAGTACCGGTAGTGCTCAGAAGATATTCTAGAGGCTATTGCACCTACTATCGTAATCGCGCCGCGACAGATGGAATGCCATTCAACTACTGTGCGCTGATTATAAAGCAAGCATATGCCATTTCACACGCCGCTTCTGTCTATTTTCATACTCTCGGGCCTTCGGCGCGGGGTGTTTCTCCTGAACTGGCTTATGGGCACCAGCCCCTACAACCTTTGCTAGTATGGAACTGGGGGATAGTGCTCAAGGACACCGCACCACCAACTTTACTATTATTCTATTTGGCAAAACGACAATAGCAGAAAAGGGTTCCCGACGAAAGCTGAATGTGTAGTTACCCCGCAGTTACACGAAGAGAAGTGAAACTGTCTATGGAATGGAACCACTCTACGCCAATGAGGGCCAACCCTACTGGACAGGGCTCTATTTAACAACATAGAAGGAGGACACCTGCAAAATTGAGCTTCCGTCACACGAGCCCATTAGTATAGCTATGCTTCGGAAAAGCAGGCTTACCCAGTCTAGAGCACATTGCTTTGTTGGTCAGAGAAGTCCATACAGAGGCTGCCCCTGATAAAGAGGTTAAACACGGCCCCGTGGAAAAGGAAAGAGAAGCTAACATCACAAATAATTCAGCGATCCGCAATCTCCTGGCGCATAAAGGCTCTTGTGCCACGCTTCTTGTGATATAGCTCATCCAGATGCAAGTTTGTCGTCGGATCCTCGCCACGCCCCAGAATTCCGGAAATGTGCATATACGGTAGTAGGACGGAGGGTTTGAACTGTCTAAGTTGCTAGGACAAAGTAGCAGCTCAGCTTACGCTGCATTGTTCGAGACCGGGTAATATGTGCCGGTTAGGATCTACAGGAAAATTCAGCCCTACCCGATTGATGAAAGCCTTTGGGAAATAAGGGCGACTGTCCTTTGATAGAAGAGCTCTTTCTGTTCTCAGCTGAAAAGTGTCTTAATACATCGACGATGCAGCCATTGCTTCGTTTTTCCTGTGTTGCATCTAAACGCGATGAGGTAGTCAAGCATGACAGATGTCAGCCGCAAAAATGATCCATATCTAATAAGAATTTAGCTTGTGTACAGTCAATGACAAGGTTGAAGAAGTGAGCTCCGAAACTTCTTCAGCTCATCCCGCATAGATAAGACGGGATCAAAGGAAAAATATCGCCTAGAGCCATTCAGTCCAGAGGATTGATCCTTTCTGGCACAGTGGCTCCGTTGCACATACTCTAATTCGAGTTCTACTCATTATATCACTCCGCTTCGCCCCGCAAATTAAAGACGATATCTGATTAGTTAGCTGCATGGTATGTGGTCAATTCCAATGTGGGCATCCGTCTCGGGCATGAAGGCTGGCACTGTTTGATATTACTTATTGGGGTTCATCCAGTCGAAGCAGCAATCTCCTAGTATGTCCAATGCATACTAACAGTCAGTCCCGAACTCTAGACCAGTGGCATTTGTGTGGGGCTGAGGATCGATCGATCGATCGGATCTTCTTACGCGCCCTGCTGGTAACCACCCCAACCTTCCTTAGTAACTACTCGGGAGACTGATCTGGTGAAGCAACACACACACAGACACACACTCACATACATGCACACACACACACATTCTCTCTCTCTCTCTACTCTGTACCAGAAACTCAAGGTCAACAGATATAAATACATCCTCTTCCCTCTCCAGAAAAGAGTTCTTCTCTCTCTTCCTCTCTCCACCATGGCAACGGAACCGAAATCCAACTCACCGGAGCTCCCAGACACAGACCCAGTTCTCTATATCTACAATATCTCAAAGGGCTCGTACTCAGCAGAATCGCCAACAACGGTCAAAGAGCCACACAAGCTATTTTCAAAAGAATATTTGAACAAGCTCCAAACCTTCCTCGACGACGAATCCATTTGGGTTTTCCAGTCCAGCTTCAGCCCTAATAGCGCTCATATTACTATCGGTTCCAGTGGTCCAGTATCCCCAACAGAATACCCTCTTGTCTTCATATACAACACCAACAGAAAAGAGTCCCCACAGACCTCTCATTGCCCATCGGAAGACAAGGGCCCAGACCAAGGCCTTTTACAAGAATACATTGACACGCTCAAATTATACCTCGACGATGAACCTTTTTCGGTCATGCACTCTAACTATAGTCCTGATAGTGCTCATATCACTGTTGACTTCAGTTGAAGGGCAGAGGTGCTACATCACGAGCAAGAGAGGTAGGGACTGCAACGCCGCTTCTTGCAGGCATGGCGGGGGCTACTGTACCTATAACGCTGCTACCCGCCGCTGCCGGACCGCTGGAACCTGGAGAAACGTGTTCGAATGCAGGTTGAATTGTCGATGTGCTAAGGGCACTTGAAGGGGGCAAAGACTGGTATGGGATAAATCGGATGCTCTAGTTTCTAAGGTAATTGGGATACTTTCTATGGAGTTTGTGGAATTCCTACTGATAGTGATAAGACAGGGTAATTTTCAGGGGCTTCGGTGGGAGAAGAGTGATGTTCTCAAAATTTGCGAAGCGCTGGATTTTCCCTTGTTGTGTTTCCCTTTCTTTTTAATCTTTTTTCCTTCTCTTACCAATGAGGGCTTCTTCTTTTATTCGTTCAGTGAGATTTTCTAATGCTGTGTCTTCTCTTCAACAGAGACTATCTTCCCACACTGGTTTCTAGCAGATTAACAAAACAGAGAGTTCTATATGGATTTCGCGTTGCATCGACACATATTATACCAATCAGTGGTCGTCAAGAATATTTCACAGGCTTGCTAGGCGGGCATCTTTCCCTGCCGGAACCTATAATTTCTACCTGGGCTTGTGCCCCGCTTCGTTCCGCGTATTAGTGAGAGGAGGAGGGGTGTTCCCGACGTGCGGAAAGGACTATCTGAGGCAAGAGATTTAGGGCCACCACTTCAGACAGGTGAAGAATGTGATGGGGTGATGTGTTTGTATGCTAGCATGATTTCTAGTCACTCCCTTAATTCCTGGCGTAATACAGCAAGCTATCACTTATTTACTTTGAAGTTTTGCCGGCTCATTTGCCTTGCATCCAACACAATGTAGGATACAGAGAGTAACAGAAACATTTACCTTAACACTGTGGGAGGGAACGGCGGATTGGCAGGCAGGCACGTGGGCAACACATGACCAGTGAATATTTCTACCATATCCCTACAGGGCCTGTATTTAGCTTCCCTTTAAATTTTTTCTACTATCATCAATAGGAGAGATTGTTGATCACCTTGTTATTGTGTTTGTTGAGCTAGCCCATCTTACACGGCGGGTCAAGGACCTTGCCGTCAACACGCCGGATTTGTTTAAAGGAAAATCTAATACTATTATTAAGACAAACTTGATACCTGTGATCTAAGTATATCTTTCGATTTCCAAACCAAGCCAAACCGTTCTTGATCCCTTTCGTAAGTTGAAGAGAGCAGACAGCCAAAGAATAATGGACTCCTACACCCTCCGCCCATCACAACTGGCCCACACCCGCCTCTACCGTGTGCAGTACGGCGAGTCAATGACAATCTGCAACCCTGCCACAGGCCTCAAGGCACGCGACACATCTACTTTCTACAGCAAGAACCTTATACTACTAGAGATAAACGCGACTGGGCAATCAGTATATAGCGCCCGTGAACTAGTGCATCAGCTAGATTTGCAATCCCAGAAAAGGCGAAAGACAGCGTTTGCAACGAGTATCTTGTTGCTCACCAAGTCCCCGCCTGCGCTATAAAGTTGGGTAAGAGCTTCTTCTTTCTTTCTTTCTTTCTTTTCTTTTTACGTCCAAATTACCCCCTATTGTGCGGCAAGATGCTAGAGCGAAAAGCACAACTCGTGGCTGTTACAACTGCTTATACGTCTCTGTTTATATAGTGGACCCGCTGCCGCTCCCGGAGGATATCCCTTCTCCAGAGTTGATTAAACAATTGGAAGCAATGGGGTTATTGTGCGATGTAATAGTTACCTTACGGAAAGGACTTGGGGCAGGAATGTATTGATATGCAACATTCTTTTCATCTCGTATACAGCAAGTGACTGCCGTGGGTCCTGTCCAGTTTTCCACTATACAACAGCGATGTATAATCCTATTCCTGTTTCCTCCTATTCGCGTTCCCCCTTTTTCTTTTTGTCGCGGAGGAAAAAGAACGTACCTGCCGATGTGCAGACAGCAATTTTTGACCAAGTCTCTCTTGGGAAGGTAGTCTCGTGCCATACTGAAGCCCGCACGGGTGTTCAGAACGATAAGAATGAAGAAATGCATGACATGTCAACTTAAAAAGTGATATAATCACTTAAATTATCATTAAATAGAGGATAGCCCGTCTGTCTTATCGACGCTCCAAAGCTGACATTTTTGTTTTGTGTCTCATGTCCATGTCTTCTCTTCGTGAACTCAGTTTGTCTCGTCTTCCTTTAAATCAATACAACGAAATAAAAATGTCAAGTAAATAGCCAACCGTATCCATTTGAATAAGGTATATAACGTGGCCTGCAGGGAGAGATGGCAAAGGTGAAATAGGAGATGGCGTTAGGGCTTGCGAGGATGCGACAAGCCACGTCGGGAAGTTTTGGTATGTTGTAGAATGTATAAGCCCCCAAAGAAAATGCATGAAACAACAGTTCAAGATTTGTAGAAAAAATATGAAATTGGAGAATATGCGCCGCCGGCCTGGATATCGCTAATAACGCTGACAAATGACATATAAAAAAAAGGAAACAAAGACAATTGGACCAACGAAATGTAGACACCTAAAAATGGCAATATTCCAAATTAAGACTGAGCACTCCAAGGTACTCCAACGCCTTTCCTTATCGCGCTCATAGATGGGTATAATATATGTGTGAATATAAATCATTGAAATGGGTTAGAGATCGCCTAGTTCGACAATGCTGCGTCTCATTTCCCTAGCCTCATGTCGTTGAGGCCGAACTCGTCCAGGGGCTTTACGGAGACTACTGGCAGGAGTTGACGACCGGTCATATACCCTGTTTGGGTCGTAGCCAGGCGGTGGAGAGGGTGGAATCCCACGTTCATACACGGTCTGGCGTGGCGGTTTTATCGTTAACTCTTCATCTCCATCTATGCCTGGATCGGGTAGATCAATGCGAAAGGTGCTTTGGTGTACTTCGGGGCTGGGGGCGCGGTCCGCATCTTGCTGTAAATATAATCGCAAAAGCTGTCTTCGTTGCAACTCTGCGTCATCGATATCAGGGTCTCCGCGCCGCCCTCGCCGGAAGGGTCGTCGAGGGACGAAGAGGACATTGTGAGAGTAATACGCAGAAGCAGCTCCAAATACGGCGGTGGAAATGGTGGAGACTGTAATAACGGCGACGGAGAGGGAGTTGAGAGGGGTCAATCGTCTGACGAGGATATTCAGGGCGACATTGAATACTCCTATAAGGCTCGAACCGAAACACGGTCTGATGGGGTTGAATGAGAGTCAGTACCAAGGTTTGCGACGAGTCGTTCTGGGGTTTGCGCCCTAACTACGTTGACACAGCGAAGTGACGAGATTTGCATACATGAAAATAAAGTCGACGAGATAATGTTTTTTCCTCCACCGTAAACAGAAACCTATGCAGACCAGGTACCCGACGCTGATGAGAGCAATGGCGGTAGCTGTGAGAGCAAAAGTGCCACCGCGCAGATTCTCCGCCTTTTCGTCGATCGCAAGAGGGAAGACGACAAATCTAAACAGCGCAAACAGGTCGAATTAGTCCCGTCGCCCAGCTGAAACAATGACACAAATTCTTTCTTCTGGTAACCACCTACCCAGCTAGAAGTAGCCAAGCAGAAATACTTGCTAATAACTTCCAGTACCAGCGCAGGTCCTCCTCGAGGATGCCCAAGGACAGTCCCAGCTCCGAATAACGAGGGGAGCCCATGGTTGCGAAGGGTCACAGCATCGAGGAGGGTGAAAATAGAGAGAGTAAATAATGACAGCAATAATGAAGAAAAGAGTGATAATAATGAATAATCGAGAAACGAGTGGGTTCAGCTGCTGACACGGAGCTGTCTGGGATTGTGGGTAAGTGTAATCGCGGGATGGTGAATCTAGACTGACATGTGCGATTAGACTACTCGAACAAAAAAGAGGGGCTTCGCTGCGAAGGTACGACAGCAGAGTCGTCTTAGCGACTATTCAGCCATTGAATAATATGCTATATATGGAGCAAAGGTAACGGGAAGAGAGGGAGAGCGAAAGGGAGAGAAGACTGGGGGTCGGAAAAAGGGCGAGATGGACGAGGGGAGAAAGAGAGAAAGAACGCAGCGAGCGAGCCTAGGGACAAGCAAGCAAGCAAGCAAGGCTCTGCTGTCTGGGGCAGCACGACTAAACTCACTCGCAGACTCTCGATCAATCAATCAATCAATGTGTCAATCAGCCGGAGCATCAACTACGACAGCAATCCCTGGTTGGCTGGTCGGATGGCTGCCCTGCCCTAGTGCGAGGATGCCGACTTTGCTAACGAGATGGCGGGACGGAGTGACGGTTAGCAACGCGGGGCCAAGAGGGGCGACACGAAAGCTGTGGGTAGAAAACCACAATTGGGGATGGATGGATAACGAGGGACTTGAAAGCACAGCACTGATGGGATTGAAGCAATGATGCGATCGATGATGGATGATGAAGGGAGAAGAGGCGATGGAAGGAAGAAAAGGAAGAGGAAGGGAGATAGAGAAAGACGTGGATGAATTGGATGAATTGGATGACTGTTGTTATTGCAGCTGCAACAGAGAAGAGAAGAAAAGAAAAGAAAAGAAAAGAAAAGAAAAGAAAAGAAAAAAAAAGAAATAAACAAGTGACAGCAGCAAACAAACAAAGAGGCAGACAGACTGATTATTTCCTCTTTGGGCTGGGGTGTGTTTATTTCTTTAATCAATATCGTACATCAACGGGGGCGCCCGCTTAACTAACCCATCGCTGATTCTAGGCCTTGCTCCGGGGCTGTCTTTAACTAGACTTAGGCTTGTTCAGCCCCCAAGAGCCCCCATGAGCCCCCAACAGAGTCCCCCGGCAGTCTATTCACCAGCATCATCTTCCATACTTTCATATGGCGAGCATACTACGCATCAAAACTTACAAATCAGATCAGACAGTGTGTTTCGAAGGATTGATTCCTTTTGGCGCATAATAATGGTTACATTCCACCGTCTGCCTGATCTCATATTATTCTCTGCATCAGCTATAGTAATGACTGCGACGCCATGGCATTATTGCTGAGCCGAAAAGCCACCATATACAAGAGCTCATCAATTTGCGGCTGGTACGGTAACTAACTAGAACCCGCCCCCTTCGCCCCCCCGGCTATTATAATTAGGACTCATGCTGATCGTTGTCTCTTTCTCTATCTCTCCCTGGTCATCAAAGGCCTTGGTGGTCTCATGGTGACATCCCGAGGTACCGTCACTATGAGTGGTCACATCCTTTTGTCCAGCGCATTACTAGTAGTACATTCTTTTGCTGCCTTGTTAAGATAGGGTTATAATTTCATTTACAACTTGTGGTTATGCGATTGCCCTTGGGGAAAACTTGCTCCACGCTTTCAACCGCAGTCCAGCGGCGCTGCAGTTACATATGGACTTGGACTGTTTAACGGGCGGCACAGCAGCCCTCGTATGAAGTCGAAGCCCTTTCTACGGGGCCAGGGGGACCTGATCATCAATGTTTCGCAAAAAGTTCCAGAATTCCGCGGCTGTGCCCACACTAAAATACGAGGTGGTTTAAGTTAGTCCGGAGTTTGCAAATCTTTTTGGCATTATTTGTGAAGTTGGTTTGCTATTTATTTTTTCTTCCCACTGGACCCTGGCTCAAGCGCATGGCATATATTCCTTTTTTCACTTGTGACAAGTTGGCTAGGGAACGAGTTCTATATAATTAGAGCTCATGGTTTAATTCCCCGGTTTTCGGTCCCAGAATGACGGTTCAAAACCATAAAGCCATAAGAGGCTGGTTCCAAAGATTAGACACCTGACGATTTAATGATCGGCAAAGCTTCTCTACGCCAGGCTCGCCAGGCCTCGAGGAGTCAACGCTCGGGGCTGACCGACGCCGGACGGACGAGTCGCGACGTTTATTATTTGTCCGTTCCTCATCGGATTAAAGAAGGAAAAGAGCAGAACTTGAGAATTGACATATATCAGTACCCTGGGGACGAAGGAAAATGACCGCACGGACTCATTATCATTACTTCTGGCAATATGTAAAGGGTTGAAAGCATGGTGGTAATGGTTGAAGAAGGACGTTTATTTGTGTCCATTCTTTTTCCCATTCTTTGCCCTGCAGTGACGTTTTCGGGGTAGCCATTCCCTGACGCCTTACTCAGTTGAAGCCAAAGGTCAAGAGACGTGGCTACTTCAACAACACAAAGGCATACTTGCAGCTTTGATATGCATTACTGTGCATTGAGAGTGGCCGTTAGCGGACTCTCCGTTAGCAAGGACCCCTAAATCCTGAGCCTTGACTCAAAAAAACCCGAAGGATGAGATTTTGGCTGCATTTTCTTGGAGCTGACATCTTACTACATCTTCATCTTTACTTCAAACAATTTTTCCGCTCCCCAATAGCATAGTTCGCAGACGGATCTTGGTACACCTCAGCTATTGTTCCGAAACGCTTGTCATATGTCAGCGTACTCGGGCATTTCCGACAACTGTAACCCGTGTTACATGGAAGTAATTGCGAGACGCAGCCGGCGGATCTGTGTCATGGTGTTATTGAACGTTTCCTGTCCAGAAGGGGAAGCGTGGGAGAAGAAATCAGTGGCCATAAAGCTCAATACATAAATGCACCCAGTTTGCAAGTCTGAATTTCTGGAGAACAACGCGAATATCGGAAAAGGAACCACTGTACCATCGATCCTTAAGGCATATTTTGTCTGACAGGGAAAGATGATATAGCTGCACATCTCCTTCGCCACTGGGCTGACAGCTTCAAGCTTCATGCACGATAATCCTCCAGGACATCTCCGAGCTCTGTCAGCTTATAAAGCGAGCCGTCATCGCCCATGCGAAAAAGGATATTCTTGCAAAGGTATTACTATCTTTCTACAGCTGTGTTTCCGATATACTCAAGGAGCACAAATATTATTCGCGAGAATACGCCTAGTTTAGGACTGCAGCGGTATTCTTTGATGCACGAACTTCAGATGAGGAGTGGAACAATTAGTATCACCTATGCCCATTGCATTATTGATTTGCTTTGGCCCATCCCCTATTTCCTCAACCATTATCCCTGTCCTCGATTTAGACACAAAAGGGCTCGGGGAAGGGAAAACAATCTAAAGGAAATCCTCTCCTGACGCAAATTGCCGTTTTCATCACCAAAAACACCCTTGGAAGTTGGAACCCAGACAACTACAGTGCCAAGCTTGCCATCCCGAACGCCCTTGCACGCCTCGAACTAGTCGTCGGTAAATAACAAATTATTCATAAATCATTGCTGCCCTGGCCTCTAACCAGATCCGGGGGAAGCTTGGTTCTGGATCTCTGGGCACCAAGCGAACAAAGGAAGAACCGCCACAGTATGCTGGCACAAAAGGAATGGGGAAAAGATCTCATTTATGTATCAAGCCTTCACGTATGGTGTAGCTGGGACATTAATATACTCAGCTAATGTATTTTTCCCAGTACTAGATAGGGAAAAAAAAAAATGCTCCAGTCGGGTTTGTTCTGGGCTGGCGCTGGCTAGGTCTTTGATCCTGGTCAATCACATTTGGAAAGGCTATAGTTGCTAGAAAGCGGGGGAGGGGCACGGTGGTTGTGCAGCGTCGTATGCTGTTTTTTGTTGCATTCCGCATCCGCAGATGCGCTTGCGCTTCAGCATAAATTGACTTTTGTTGGGTGAAAAGTATTCAAGCAAGTGGTTTGAGCGTAGATCTTTCAACAGTTAAGTAGAGATCCGCCCAATCGTAAGATACGATCGCCGGGTAGTAAGTCATAAGGAAGAGAAAGACGGGTTAATGGGTTTGGTTCATTGAATTGAGCTTGAGGAGGGAAGGGGGGTTGCGCTGGACAACTAATAAATCCATTTCCCGCCTTCGGCTCAACGAACCGTACTATGTACAACCTCAATGCAACAAAGATGGCTTGGATAGATATAGATTAATCTCCACCAGATTCTGCCAGATAGCCTTTTTGCTTTGGCCTCGAATAATGCAGGACATCTAGGTCCTCAATAAAACCCTAGCTAACTTGCTTGCCACAGATGTAAGAACAAGGATACAAGGATTGAAGGAGCCAACCCCGTCATTATTGTTTTTGTCATCCATACCTAAATAACCAAGTTTGTGGTCAGTCATAAAAACATGGTATAGAAGAACGGTCAACCGAAGGGAGATATAGAGAATGCTCAGAACCGCGGGATTTTCAATGTTGGAACATAAACTCGGTTTATTAACTCGCAGCGTGGCTCAAGCCTCGCAGGCCTTCATAGGCTCTTTTTTCTTTTCGTGTTTGCTCTTTATAAAGTCTGTTGTCATGAGTATAATTGCGACTGGTCCCGTCTGTCTTAGACTGTCTAAGCGCCGGCCCCCACTCCCTCTAACTCGCATTGCGTTTATATCGGATGAAGGAAAAATATATATCTTAGCTGGATTGACTATCACTTATGCTTCTGCTTCTTTCCTTGTCATCCAGGGCATTGGATAGCATTTCAGACAATCGCCGGGCAGTCACCCAAGGGAACAACTAACCGGTGTCCCGTTTCGCTTGCTAAGTGTTGAAGTACAATGTACATGTACAACCACTCAAGTTCTTCTCTCGCCTTTCCAGAAACCAGAGAGTTTCGCTGGCTACTCAGCTTTGAGGACTCGAAATAGAAATGTTCCTGCTATTACGTTTCAGCAAACCCCCCTTTTTTTTCTAACCTTCGCCCTCAGTAGTTCTACTCCCCTGACCCTTCTAGGGAATGAGCATGATAAAATTTGGGCCAAGCCCGCTGCCTAATCTTCCGGTCATTATCTCAATGTTAAAAGTATAATGAGCCGGAAGGTGTCATAGCGCACTGCATTATTGATAGAACTGGTTGATTGGGTTAAATCAAGCTTTGTGGTCCGGCAGCCATGTCAAGTGTTATACATGCGTTGACATGAAGTATATCCGAGCTCCCAGCTTTTGTGAAACGTATCCAATGATGTAACTAGTCATTAAATCTGTATCACCAAACTCATCGAGCACAACCGATTCAACGGCACAAAGAGAGAGGAGAAGATTTTTTTATCCGAAATGTGTGGATGACAGTTCTTTAACCGGACATCAAATGTAGGGCAGTAGAATTCCCCACGAATACAAAGCCGTACCAGCGTTCATGCAATAGAATGCAACATATAGAAACTCCTAAAATTCGGATTTATCGGTTTTGTCCGAGAGTAAAACGTTGTAATCGAGGAGCAATTGACCTCACTAAATAGACAAATTGATTGATCAAGATGACTTCCCAAGTGATCGCACCACATCAACCAACTGTCCAATTGCTTGCTCGTGCGTCGACTTCGTCTGAGACTTCGTCTGACTTCCATATTCTCATGTCTGCTATGTGCGGAAGTTCTGTTTATGAAGTAGCTGCTCGAGAATTTTTTGGTGGGTCGCCTGTAGACCCCCGTCCTTGCATCCATTCGCATTGAACCACTGCCTCAACTGTGGCCCTTTGACTTGGCTGAAGGGCCATATCATGTTACAAAATGCGTTTTCTTCCTCTTCGGAGAATGTTTCAAACTTCTTCCTCTCCTGCGGGTATTGTATATAATTTTTATACCGCTGCGTTCAGCCTCTGATGCTGATGCTGTACCACTGACAAAGTTCCACTTTCACATTCTTGTGTTCATCTTGATCAAATCAATTGCTCCTTTCTCGCTCTCAATGTGCTCAATTGTAACCTCATTCAAGATGACAGGGAAAGCTTCAAAATAAGAGCCTGATCAAAAACACCTCATATGATGTAAACAAGTGTTCATATATCTCTCAGAAAAAATAAAGACTCATCTAATGCATCAGGCTTAACAAAGTGGGAATCTGATGATGCAAGCAAGAGTGGCATATGAGCAGCAAATTGCTGTGTCATTCAAGAATCAGAAGCTTCTTCAAATCTTCAATCATTATGACAGAATCTGCTAGGGGAATCTCATCACTGCTGAGCTCAAGTCAAACAGAGATGGTGACTTCTGAAGAGACTTCTGAGTCAAGAGGAGTGCCATCTTCACAGGCAACCTGCCTCTTCACTGATTTGCCACTTCTAGCACACAGCTGCTCAACAGTCAGCTCTTGCAAATCGAGTGACAAGCAAAAGGAAATATTTGCAAGATGGAGATATGTAGTCATGTTTAGACTGTAACTTGCACTTTCTGTTATGACCAGCAAGAGAGAGAGAGAGTATCAAACGATATTCAAGTTATCTATCTAATGGCGTCAAGTATACAGGAGAACGAAGGTGAGAAGGGAAAGAAGAAAAAGTAAAAAGAAACGCGAGCAGCAGCCATATTCATACCCCCTAGTTGGATAAACAACCGGGTTAACGTTTCCCCATCCTGTTCAGGCAGTGCCCGATCCTAACATTACCCCCCCCTTTAAAAGGACCGATTGGGCCCACAATCACAAGTCAGCTTTTCAGTTACAGTGAGCGCACTGGTAGGTCATCCTCTAGGCAGTCCTCTGAGGTCTCTTCTCCCTCCTCCCAGGCCTTCATCCATTCCTTCAATCTCTGCGGAGGCCCTGACTTCAAAGAGTACTCTTCATGAAAATTGCATACACAGTGAGATGATCCTTTCATGTTTTGAGCAGGATATCACTGTAGGTCCTTGTCAAATTCAGTCCATTTGACCCTATATTGCAATTTACTGTGATGAATGCAGCTTGCTAAGATTCTTTCCACCTCCCATTCATTCTCACCCTCTATGACTACTGATTCAATGGCTTCAGTAACTTGTTCAAGAAGAGGCTTGTTGTGAGCTTTGCACAACTTATCTGAAGAGAATATTGAGTGGATTTTCATGCATTTGAGAAGATGTAGCTTATAAGAGTGCTCAATCTTCTCAATAATCTCAAAAGAACTCTCATTTTGCTCAGCTAGCTTTCAACTCAGATGGTTAATCTTATAGTTCTTAAGAGATAGATAGACCCTATCTCCCACTTCAAAGTCAGGTTCCCTGCAATGCTTGTTGAATTGAATTGTCATTTGAGATTGAGCTTGTTTCATATTCTTTCTTGCAGTCTCTCAGATCTCTTTCATTTTCTTAACTTGTTCTGCAGCTGCAGTTCAGTTCATCTGTGACGGCAAGGCATCGAGCTAGAAT
>PDNB01000321.1:0-19875 GCA_002573585.1 Helicocarpus griseus UAMH5409
GGGTTGTGGGGGGGGGGGGGGGGGGGGGGGGGGGGTTGAAAAGGTGCTTACTTGGAAAAGGGTAGTAAAGCAACACTGGGAGGTTCTTTAGTGTAGTCTAGAGTACTGTCTGCGCAGGTGGACGGTATAGAGGAAGTCGGTCTGAGTGGAATGAATATCTAATTTCTGGTCCTTTGGCATAAAAATTATTTTGGCGGCTGCGGCTGGGCTGGCGCTAAGACAGCCGAGCTAAACTCAAATCGGGCGGCTCTTCATATTTCTGTTCGTGGGAAAAATTCAAAACCTCCCAACTTCAACTTCATCACACTTCAACACGCACTGAAAGGTCCTGCTTTCTTCAGGCAGCACAACCTCTTTTGCTCTCTATATTCTTGGAGATTGATACTTTTGGATTGCTCATAGGTTGGCTACTAACACAAGGAGTTTATCAGAGTAAAATCTTGGTGCTTTGCGGAGAGAGAAAACCCTCTCGCTTCCTGCACCCACTGACTGAGCGCCCCTCTGGGGAGTAAACAGTTGACAGAAGACTTGGTAAGTCGTGACTTTTATCTTTGTATCATTGCAGTCCATACTGTCTTCGTTTTGTGCTTTGCAATTTCCTATCTTCCCGCCCCTTTCCTCCCAATTCCTATGATGACACCACTAGTAGCCTAGACAATGGCACTGATTTCTAGCTGTTGTTTCAATGCTGGCTCTTTTTATGACTACAACGGTATCTGAGGAACATTACCAATCTTTTGATTTGCACTATTTCAACGCTTTCTGCATGACTGGCATCTATGGCTTTGTTAGGGATCTAATACTGACTCAACTCGTCCAGTTCAATTCCAATTTACAAGCAGCAGTGGCTAGCTAAGCTATGCTTTGTTCATAATGGCTTCATCTACTACAGCCGTATCGACTCAACCAAAAGGGTCCGCGGCCTTGAAGAATAATGAAAAATCGGATGTGCCTAAAGATACGGCCAAACCCCGTCCATCCCGGCCCCGGCGGCCAAATTTCAAGCATATCCATCGCTTCCCTCTTCCCATCCAAGTCCATCCTCTGCCTCCTCTGATACCCCATAATCCCCTCTCTATAATTAGCATTGCCCTGTCATACCTTACATATCTCATCTCCCCTCCCCACCAGCACATCTACCCCGCATACTTTGACGCTGCAACATCTTCTGTCCATGTCACTGACGCGAAAGCGATACGTGCACTGTGGGAGATGGGCTTCTTTGGAAAGGGAAGCTTGAGTAGGAGTGAGCCGAGCTGGTTGGATCGAGAGAAGAATAGGAGAGGGCTTCTGGGCGATGCTACTAGTGAGGAGGTTACGGGGAAGAGGAGAGTAGAGCGACGGGAACGCAAGCTTGAGAGAGCTAGGAAGGAGAAAGAGGCTATTGCAGAGCAGCTTAAAGCAGAGGCACTACTTCGCGCCGCGGGCACTGCTCCGTCCACATTAGAAAACCCTATCAATGGCAGTGTTGTGCAACCAGATCAACAAACGCAAGAAGAGAATGTCCAAGAGTCCATAGTGCAAACAAATCCACCCACCAAAGAAGAAATAGCAAATGGAAATGCTCAAAGTGAACGCTCTTCCAATGCCACCAAGACCGTACGCTTCTCCCCTGTGGTCGACCAAAAGGAATATGACATCTCCCAAGCCCCCCTACCACCACATCTCCCCGAACCTTCACTTCCTCCTTCAACCAAACACCAAGTGAACGAAGATGAAGACATCCTCCAGAACGAAGAACACCTCCAACTCTCCAACGAAGAAGCCTTTTTCCTCGTCCACGCCCTGGGCGTCCTCCAAGTCTACAATGACTCCCGCACCGCCATCCTCCCCACCACCTCCCTCCTCCCCCTCCTCCGCCAACACTCTTACTTCCCCCCACGCGACGCCTCAGTCCCCGCGGAGCCAGACGACCCCTTCATCCTCTCGTACGTCGTCTACCACCACTTCCGCTCGTTGGGCTGGGTCATCCGTTCCGGCGTGAAATTTGGCGTTGATTATCTCCTATATAATCGTGGCCCCGTATTCTCGCATGCGGAGTTCGCGATTTGTCTGCTACCTGCTTATTCTGACCCGTACTGGACGGCGACAGAGGAGAGGAGGCGGGCTGTGGCAAAGAAGGAAGGGAGGACTTGGTGGTGGCTGCACTGTGTGAATCGGGTGCAGGCGCAGGTTAAGAAGAGTTTGGTGCTGTGCTATGTGGAGGTTCCGCCCCCGGTTGCTGAGGGCGATGGCGAGGGCGGAGGTGGAGGTGGAGAGATGAATATCGGTACGCTGTTGAAGAGGTATAAGGCGCGTGAGATGAGTATCAAGCGGTGGGTGCCGAATCGGAGTCGCGATTGAAGGGACTGTATTATTTATCTATCACTGCATTCTTTTGGATTGGGTATGCCTGTTCCCTGGGCGCTATACTCTTTACCGGGCTATTTTCAGGAATACGGTTTGAATTTGTTGTGTGTATATACTCTTGGATATGACGAATTATGGATTTACTTAATTGGCAACATTCCCACATCAATACCCTAACTTCACCACATAGTCATTACGTAGAATGCACGAAATAAATAGGATCTATCCTGTGAGGAGTCGACATGGCTGATATTTCCCAAAGAGGTATAATTGAATACGCGCACGTGACCGCGTGTGTTTCCGTACGCGTTTTGGCGCGAATGATACCGAGCCGGGTAACTGCAGGCAGGGATGCATTAATTACATACGCCCACAGACATATCGATCTATCCCAAAGGGTCTCCTTACTTACTTTGAATCCGCATGTCATGTCCCAGCCATGGACACCCAGGATGACAGCCTTGACCTCGACTACCTGAAACAGGCTGCCCTCGGGCTCGTCGATGTTCATGTTCGTGTTTCGTTTGTTTCCTTTCTTTTTCTGTGGCGTCGTGTCAATCATCCTTGTTTTATGGGCCGTACATAGTCGCGCTAACGTGGACTGATTGACAGGAACCGGCCAAACAGGTGCTGCTGGACGTGTCGAAACTGTCCAAGGATTTACGTTTACGGGGCGAGACGGCTAGTTCTGGGCATGGGCAAGAGAGTAATGCAAAACGTGAGTTTCTCTATAATCATTGTTTTGGAGATAGCGGGAGGGACCCGGCAAGCATTTTAATTCTAATATCCAGAACCTTTTGGACCATATAGATTCCCGCCCCATTCCTCCTTATCAGAGATATGCCACTACCTCCTTGAATATCCCTACAAGCAGGCCTTCGCAGTCGGATGCTGGCAACAGCACCGTCCCCGAATCCCCAGTGAAGAAGATGGCGTCCACCACTGGCAGTTTACCAAGCGATACCCAGCCAATCTCCCAATCCGTCTTTGAGACCTTCATGAGCAGGGCACGGTCGAACCAAGGAGCACACAGAGACCGTGACGCAGACGATGATGAGTTAATGGGAGAAGGGGGCGACGCGACCCTACACGAGGGCGACACCGGCCACCTTGATCTGCTAGCTGCCTTTGGCGAAACACCCGTTGCCAACCGCGAATTCGTCGAGGACGACGAACACCCTGATGACGAGGATGTGGACATGGCTGGTGCAGTCTCGTCTCCAACACAATACCAGCATTTCCCCGAATCGCAGCGCTTCATTAATCGCACGCCCGCTACGCAGATTCGCCAAAGCTTGATGCCAGAGGTTTCGACTACTCCGATGCTCCCGCGTAACCCTTTTAACAACGGAGACCATAACAATAGCACTGTCATGGCCCTTTCACAAGTGTTTAATGCGACACAGAATACCTCGTCGCCGTTTACCAATGGGGCTCAGCAGGACTATTCGTCTGATATGCCGTCGCCGAATCTACCTGTTGAGAGTCGATTGACCGGTACGACTACGGTGTTCTCACCCTTCCTTCCATCATCGGTGGCCCGGCCAAAGTACCTGGAACCCCAAGCCAATTACGTGTCGATGAAGGAATCGCAGGCTGCGCGGGAGAAGCTGGCACGGTTACAGTCTACGGAGATAAATGCTTCTAGTGATGACGAGTTTGAAAAAGATGGGAGCTTCATTCGGAGACATATACAAGAGAAATTAACTGAAGAGGAGGTGAGGAGGCAATTTGCCAATGTGACAGCGCCTGCTAGGCCTAGCTCGAAAGGGCGTGGGAAGAGGAGTGCTACGGACCAATCGTCGCCGGTACCACCAGGGTCGCGGAATGGGCGTCATCAGCGTCCCGCCTTGTCAGCGGTATCTGAGGTTGAGATCATCGAACACCGCCACCTTGGAAATAGCGAGGAGGAGACTGAACAGGAAGACGAGCAGCAGACATCTCAAAGTCGACGGCTTCGGCATTCACAGCCTTCGGGAGAGGATGAAGATGATAAGGAGAACGTTGACAGCGGGCCCATTCTTGTTGCAAGCACGACTGCCTCTGCACATGATGCTCTTTCTCAGGTTCTTGAGCTGGACACTCCTACGGGCCATCGAAGCTCGTTTCGGGAAGTCCCTGGTCTGATTAATGCTAGCCAGGAAACAACAAGGCCGCATCCAAGTACCCCAGAGAGAAATGGGGACGGGAATGAGAATGAGGAGGCTGCAGGTTCTCAAACTGTGAATATCGTCAATTCCCAACCATCTTCTGGCGAAGGGTCAAAGAGAGGCAGGGGTAGACCGAGGAAGATTGACATCCAGGCCAGACCGCCGGGCGAGGAGTGTGTTCCATCTTCGCCTGTACCTGATTCGCATACGCACACAATCCCACTTGAGCAGCCTGTCTCACAACGACGCAGAATCAAAGGCAGACCAAGATCTCGACCGCCAAGCGCACGTCTTCAAAAGGCCTTTGGTAAGGAAACTGTACCATCTTCACCTGTATCCGAACCGTACACTCGGAAGATCCCCGTTGGAGAACCCGTTACGCAAGAGCGCAGGGGCAGAAGCAGACCCGGGTCTCGAGCGCCAAGTACACATCGTCGAAAAGCGTCTGACGAGGAATGTGTGCCATCTTCGCCCGTGTCTGGTTCGCATACTCGTAAAGTTCCTCTTGGGGAACCACTTTCGCAGGAGCGCAGGGGCAGGGGCAGACCGAGATCTCAAGCTCCAAGTGCACGTCTTCAAAAGTCCGGTGGGAGTTCAGCTTTGTTTCCTGATCAGAAAATCCCTCTTCGAGACCATAGCCCACAAGAGCGCAGGGGAAGGGGAAGACCGAGGTCTCGAGCGCCGAATACACATCGAAGATCCGGTGAAGAATCGTCTTCACCTTTATTCAGCTTGCCTAATCAGAAGATTGCTCTCAAAGGACACGATTCACAAGAGCGCAGAAGTAGGGGCAGACCGAGGTCACGGAAACCAAGTGCACGCCTCCAAAGGTCTAGTGAGGAATGTATATCGTCTCAAGAGGCTTCTTACACCGACAACGAAAGGAGGGGTAGAGGCAGGCCCAGATCGCGGAAACCAGTTGCACACACTCGGCAGCTATCTGACGAGGAGTGTATAGCGTCCTCGGCTTTGTCTACTTCGGGAAGCTCCTCTGGGTGTACGCCTCAGTTGGAGTATGACGGATTACAACAGCGCAGGAGTAGGGGTAGACCGAGGTCTCGGGGGCCAATTGCACCTTCTGGACAGTTCTCTGGCGAGGAATGTATACCATCCTCGCCTGTACCTAATTTGCATATCCAGGGATCTTTCGCAGAGGGTGCGACTGCCTTAGGACACAGCTCGAATCAAACTATGCCTCGAGTCCATCGTACGATTGACAATAGTATCCAGGAAACATCCCCCGAAGAGACTGGTCAATTGGGCCCGCCTAACCAGCAATGTAGTGCTAATCTGGATCCCTCACAAATGGAGATGGATGCTTCTGAGGCTCAAGCTAAGCCGTCAGAGCACAATCCTTCATCCGGAGAGACAGACGGTGCTGCAAAGGTTTCTTCCATGCGCTCTCGCGTATTTGAGACTCCTACGCAAACCAAAATGCCGTTGAAGGATTATCGTCAAACGATACCTGAAACCTCACCGTCAGATAATCATAATTCCTCAGATCGCTTTCCGCAGCAAATACCACCATTCAAGCACAACTCTGCAACTTCGCCCACTCATGATGATGACCAGTTACCTGCTGTTCCACAGTTCGCTCGCACTGAGCTGAGCGGGCGTCTTCAGGTCCCCTCCGGGTCTTTCAACATTGGTGCTCCCAATCGTGTCGTTTCTGCAGTACTTTCAAGCCCCAGCGGCCGCCAGCGCCGGAGTATGACTGAAATTGCCGCGGATCAGTCGCCTTGTCAATCACTACCTGATTTTTTGCCAGATTTTGGACTCATGACTGCAGAGGACAGGGAGTTCGAATTCATAACTCGGGATGTGAGGACTGCTGCGCAGAAGAGGAGACGGGGGAACGACGGGAGAGTGATTAGCACATCGACTCCGCTTGATAGGGATACAACTCCTACCCCTAAGCAACCACCTGCTGTTTCACAGCCAGCAATAGAAGCCAGTGAAGACACGAATGCGGTTTCTAGGCTGGCTACGCCTGTACCAGTACCGGATGCGCAGAACGGTGCTATTGCTATCCAGCAATACCGGAGGAATCCTGCGAAAAGAACTGCGAGTGTCTGGGAGGTAGAGTGCTCACCTGTCCAGCCGGCGAAACAGGTGGGAAGAGGGTATAAACCCCGGCTCAGTCAGCCATTACAACCACCGATTGCTCGACAGCAACCACCTCAGCAGCTTCGACATAGTATCAACGGGCCCATCGAATCCCCGAAGCCGAAGAGCCCGTCACCAACTCCCACAGAACGAATTGAGAGGGCAGACAGTCCAGACCCAATACAGGAAGATACTCCGACAAAGTCGAAATCGGAATGTCCTTCGCCGTCATTGAACAACCCTGCGTTCGCCAACAAAGTTTTTGCGTTTTTCAACGGTAGACCGCAGGCCTATTTCCCAGCCACATGTGTTGGCGTCTCGCACACCGCTGACCCGCTTCGATATCTTGTGAGGTTTGAGGACTCGAGCAGGCCTGATGAGGTCAACGCTGATGCCGTTAAGAGATTAGAATTGAGAATCAACGATGTGGTCAAAGTGGACTTTCCTCGTGTACCTAAAATCCCGCATACCGTGGTGGGATTCCAGAAGCCTGGTGAAGCCGTTATGCCTAATAACGAAGGGGCAGATTCTAAAGTAATAACGGATATTCATGGGCACCGCTCTGTCATCCTTAGGCAGAAAGGACCAAATAATTCATTCCACAGTGTGTCTGACATTATTGTTCCGATCTCCAATATATATCTGGACAGGCCTTTATGGTCTAAACTGGAGCGAAGGCAATTTACGTACACTGGCACTCCCATTAACACCTCGGGCTCTCGACTACACACGCCATTGGATCAGCACCGACCCAGCTCTGTACTATCCGCTTCGCGGACTCCCCTTTGCATGCCAATACTGTCCAGTTTATTCTCCGGAATGGCCTTTGCAGTTTCATACAAGGATAAAGAACAACGGAGAATGCACGTTGAAGAGCTCATAACTCAGAATGGCGGTCGAATCCTGAAAGACGGCTTCACTGAACTTTTCACAGAACCCCTATCCACCCCCTCCACCATATCTTTCGAAAATCCCCAAACCACCGCTCCTACTGCCAATGACAGCGATGAGCCTCTCACCCTTCTCCCCACCGCCCACTCTACTACCTTCGTTTGCCTCCTAACAGACGAACACACCCGCCGCGTAAAATACATGCAAGCCCTAGCCCTCAACATCCCTTGTCTCGCCGGCCGCTGGATCCATGATTGCATCGCCAAACATCAAATCCTTCCCTGGGAGCCCTACTTACTCCCCGCGGGCGAATCCACTTTCCTAAACGGCGCCATCCGATCCCGCACCCTCATCGCCCCAGCTTCTGCATCAACCGCCCGTCTCCCTGACACAATCGCTGCCCGCCCGAAGCTGCTAGCAGGCGCATCTGTCCTGCTTGTCACGGATCGCGGCAGAACCGCTGAGCAACGCAAGCCTTACGGATTCCTCACGTGCGCACTAGGACCAAGCAGAGTTGCCCGTGTCCCGGATATGAATTCGGCGATTAAATTGCTGCTAGCACCGTCTTCACGAGGGACGGAGCTGGTATCGTCGTCTCCGGGCGTCTCGAGCGTTGAGGGGGCCGGTGCGGATGCTGCGGGCTGGGATTGGATTTATGTTGGCGACGAGAAGGCTGCTGTTGCTGCTCGTGCGCTGCTTGTCAAGGCGGCGCAGGCACAAGCTGGGACGCCGATGGGCCGTTCGCGGGGTAGGCCGCCAAAGCAGGCGCACGGTGCGCGGGGAAGGCCTGCGGCGATGGCGCGGGAGGAGAGTCTGGTTGATGGCGGCAATGGGGGGACTATTGGGGGCGGTGAGGTAATTGTTCAGGGGAGACGGGTGAGGATTCTGGATAATGAGTTTATTTGCCAGAGTCTTATTTTGGGGAAGTTGTATGAGGCGTGATGTGATGATTTCATGGTTGGGATGAGATAGGGCATTGGATGGAACTTGGGATTTTTTACCTTTTTAATCTTTTTTTTCATTTCATCTGTCTATGACTTTTTTTTTATTTCAGTTATGTCTGGTGTTTGTGGATTTGTCGGATGTCTTTTATTTTTATTTTTATTTTCGTTTTTTCTATTCACTTGTTCGTCCCTCTTCCCGTTATCCCTGATTGATCTCCCCAACTGGATCTGCTGAGATTATGCAACATCTTCATTACCCTAATGGTTTTCTTTCTTCTCATGTTGCATGCCTTGCAGTTCCTTTTTTTTCATATCTCATTAAAACATTTTAAATGTCTGGAAGGGCTCTAGATGGCCCAGCAGGATATTACGCCATGATACCCCCAGGTTCATTTCTTTTACTTCCCAGGAGAATCTATGCTTGTAATAATAAGTTGGATTCTTCGTCACCTAGGGAATTTTCTCTCTGATTGTTAGATAATCAATCTACAATGAATGACGCTTGTGTGCTCTACTACCTACAAACTTGAGCTCTTTTTTAAAAAGTAATGATGCAGAATACATAAGATGAATGTTAATTAGAGAAGACGTGATATATAACAAAGTAAAGAAATATATCCCAGCCAAGGTCTTCCTGTCTAATATATAATCAAAGAGAAGCAAGCACAGAAAAGTACAACTCCGTCTATCAAAACATCAACATTGGCAAACCAACTTCCCTCTTCACCCCATACTATTCATCCCAAAAAGCACCCCCCTCAAGCCTTCGCCTTCGCCTTATTCTTCTTGGCCTTCTTCCTCGACTTAGCATCCTTCAACTGCGCCACAAGCTTCCTCTTCTCCGTCCTCCTTCTCCACGCCGCAAACCGATCCTTCTTATTCCACACCTTGGCCTTAACCCCTGCCCTCTCCGCCGCCCGTCCAATCTGCCAATTAGCCACACGGTACATATATCCAGGCCTAAGCGTCGGCACCGCCTCCGCCTCCCTAGCCGCCTGATTTGCCTTCTCCTGCTCAATATCCCTCTGAACAGCCACCATCCCAAACTTCCTCTTGGTCACCGCATTAGCCGGCAGTGGCAGCTTATCCGCCTTATCAAAGACGACGCCAATGTACTTGCGATCGGGATGCTTGGCCGGGTCGGTGTAGTATTTGACGTAGCCAGAGGCGAGCGAGTAGATGGTGTGGTCGCGGCCCATGCCGCAGTTCTCGCCGGGGAACCATTTGGAGCCCCGCTGGCGGAAGATGATGTTTCCTGGGATCACGTATTGGTCGCCGGACTTTTTGGCGCCGAGGCGTTTTCCGGCGCCGTTTTTGGTGCCGTTGTTGGCGCGGCCTTGGGCGGCGTGCGAGGCGTGGCGGAGTTGGAGATGTGAGAGGGATGGGTGGGATTGGGATTGAGATTGTTGTTGGAGGAGCGAGGGGCGGGATGTGGAGGAGAGGGAGAGCGTTGTAGTGGGAGTGGTTGTTCTTCGTCGTGGGAGTTGTGATAGGGACCGTGTTGGTTGTTGGGTGCAGAGGATGGGTGTGGATGGGGTGGTGAGGAGGGAGTCGAGAGCCCGCAATGGGGCGCGGAGTCGTGGTTGGAACATGGCGGCGTGTGGGTTGACCGAGACTAGATGGATAGGGAATATCCTCTCAGCCTCGATCTCGCAGCGTGGCTGTTGTGGACGGGGTTGATGTTTTGCGCTGGACCAGAGGTTTGATATGTTGAATCCGCACTTTTTCTGCTTGACGTCGGGATGAGTTTGCACGTGACTGGTATACCACGTGATTTTTGATCACGTGGTATACTGCCGTTTCCTGCCGCTTTATCAGGAAGTGGCCAGAATTATTGATCTCATCGAACAGTTACAGGAAGAAGAAAAATATATATAGCTTGCATTATATACGCTGCGAACATGATCATGATTCAAATACTCACTGGCACCCTTTTGGGTCTGCTACTTCTCGTTACGGGCACCCGAGCCCAATTCCAATTCTTCGAGCAGATGTTCGGCGGCGGCGGAGGACACCATCAGCAGGATCCCCGCGAACACAATGTCCCCAGCGACAGCAGCTGGTACCAAAGAAACTACGACAATGGTATGTGTTGTTCTGAACAGCGGGACAAGAATTTAAGTGCTAACGGTTACTTCAGCGCAATGCACCGATTACCTGTGTCCTGATTCTCTAGCCTGTGTCTCTGTTCCACACCACTGTCCCTGCCAGCACCCGGACGTTGAAGACAAGTTTGAACTAGGGGACGGAAGCGCAATCTGTGTGTCAAAGGGCGGCTTTAAGGCTAGCGAAGCTGCGAGAAAGGTTGAGCTGGCAAGGAAGGGGTTGCTATGAGTCAGGGCAATAAAACGGTTTTCGGTCGCGATGATGTATACCTTAGATACCCAATAATCCTACCCCCCTCCTCGCTTTATAGCGAATATCAATCTACCAACACTGTGTTGTTTGTTATTGATGACTGTCATTGGATACATGGTCACTTTTGCATTCCCGTTCCTCCTGTTCATCTAGCTTTGGCTGCCTAAAGTGTTATTCCCTTTGGAAATTTTGCAACCGCCCTCAACTTTCTTTGTCCAAGCAAGACATGCCAGTAGTCATCCTTGACTTGCCAAACTTTCCCAGCCTATTCTGGAGATATGGGAAGATCCATGAATGAATCTGTTTGTCTTCTCGTTTGACTCAGGCTCGCTAGAAGCCACCAGAGCCATCAGCTTTAAAGCAGCTCGCTTTTCAGTTTTACTACAAGTCTCGCCAGGTCTCACTCTTACACTTTTACAAAACCCTTGAGAGCGAGTTTCAAGCCATCAACCTACATTACGGTCAAGTTCCCAGGGTTAATATTACTCAGTAACTCAACATCGACTTTTGGCGCACTACTTCCTCCAGTCAAGGCTACCATCATGGTGTCTAAAAGAAGGGCGATGAATCGTAGCAGTGAAGACTGCTATGCTTCCCCGTTAGTGCCCATATTAATTGGCCCCTCCCAACGTCGTTCGCCTCCACCCAAACGACAGAAACGAACCTCAGGTTCTAGTTCCGATTCCGATGAAATAGTCAATGGTATTAGAGCGGAAGACTTCAGAGTTGGGGGTCCTTATCTTTGTAACATCCCAGCTGTCAATTCGGACCTCCCCCAGGGGCACCCTGCTGTGCAAAAATACACTCCTCACTTTGAGAAGGAGATCACAAATCGCCTCGATCGCCACTCGGTTGATTGGAAGTCTTTGAGGCTTGTGGACAGAAGATCGGAGAGGTATGAGGACAGTGGGAAAACTGAGACTGTAGTGGTTTCTGCTACTAGGGACAAGCTAGATAATTCATGGCTGAAAGCTTGTCTTGAGATCCGATCTTTTTTTCTTCTCCAGGGTTTGTTTACCCTTAACATAGAGATTATTGACAAGCGTGCAAGTCTGGAAATGTACACATTTCCAACATTTGAATATGACAAAATACACGCCAAGTGGAATGAAATATCATCACGCATTCTGCAAATTATTGGAACAGAGGGCTGGCTCACTTTGAAATGCTTCCGGAGAGGCACGAATCCAGACCGCGAAGATAATCCTCCTACCGTTCTCTTGACCGTCCCGATCGACTCAACGAAGAGATGGAAGGCGGAGAGAGATCGAATTTCTGACTTGTTAGATTCGGAAAATCTGCGCGAAGTTGCAGTCGAGGTTTTGCGAGGCGCCCTGTGGCGAATGGCCGATGTGGACCTGACAAGTGACGTGCTTCCAGATAACGCATGGGAAATGAATGCACAACTGGGGATGAGTATCGGTCCACATGCATCTGACTACAGCGGCTCTACTTTTGGTGGTTTTCTGGAGCTATTATTGTGTCCCAAAACCGATGAATGGTTGAAGTTTGGCGTGACTTGCTACCAATGCGTGGAGCCAGAATGCGGGAAGAACGCCCCTCAGCAATTGGTGAAAGGTAATATAATTAAATGACCCTTTTTGTGCCTCTGATTATCCTGTAACAGTGGCTCCTAGCATGTTAACTTGACTCATTACCTAATATAAAAGAAGTGAGCATATGCTAATATGTCTGCAGATGTTGAGCTCTGGAGAGAGAAGGGCATGTCCACGAAAATGGCGAAAAAAGCCAATATCCTTATCGACCAACCGGCATTGAAGGACCACCAGGCAAGAATGCGGATGACAGAGGAGAATAAGAAGGGCTGGAGCGAAATTGATAGTAGTGTTTCTTTCTCATAATGTCAATAGAGAAAACTTTTGAATGTAATCGCCATTACCATTCCTAATTGAGAGTTCGCTCCGCACATCCGTGGCTAAGATAGAGGTACCTCCCAAGACTCTTCCTTCTCTTTTCTTGTAGATAGATTCTCGGGTCTGCATTGTCGGAGCTCAAAACAGCTTACTTTTACCTCTGTGACTTCTTGTCCTACGGGCAGAATCCTATGGATGAACTGGCTATGCCTTCCACAGGCTCTTTGTTGTTGTTTTTCTTCTATTTAGCCTCTGGATTATCGGAATCCTCTTTATCCTAGACAACAATCAATCCTTTCTGGTGGTTCTCTATCCTACGTTCGTGGAACTGGGTTATTTTGTCGTAGATTGGCTAAGTACGATCATCACGACGCTTTTCTCCTCTAGGAATCCTGTGTTTTTGCCGCGCAGTGAAGCAGCTTCCTTCATTCCCATCAAGATCTTGATCCCTAGCTTCATCGGTCAAAGATCACTGCTATTTCAACCTGTGAAATCATGACTCGCCACCTTCTATCACCATGACTACAATCACTGCATCCAGAAGAACGGCGAACAGAACTTGAAGCACTGAAGCCTGCTATGTTTTTCCATCCTTTGCACTTGTCGAACGTAGGCATGCCTATAAATAACCTGAATTGAACCCCGTTCAATTAGGGTTGACCCTTTTTGGCGCAGTGGTCCTTTTCACAACTCCCACCGGCACGGAAGACAAGGAGCTATGGCTCTAACTCAGAATGAGGCTGGTTATAAAGCGTCAGAGGCGACGATGTCTCGGCGTCTGGTTCCCAAGCATAAGGCAGAGAATCATTTTGCCTCTGGAAATGCCCTTCTTGGTGACGTTCTTGCCGTTTCCGGCCATAAGTTGACCCTGGCTGCGTCCGATAAGAGACAATTGGATTGGGGCTCTCATACGGATTGATAAATCTCGTATCGGTGAAAATAAACTGAGTAGATGCCTCCAAAGAGAAGGAGAGTGAGAGTCAGCCAGCTTCTAGGCCCAAATGATCGACCCTGAAGACATCCATGACGTTAGACTTGAATTTACTAACAGATAGCCTCTCTCAACAGGTGCCGCCCGTTGGCTCATGCGAGGACGGAGTATTTGTTTTTGATGGGTCCATCATGGGCCAACCAGCGGAAGAGACACAAGTCCCGTACGATACGTCTCTGTACAAAATCGGCCGGCAGACCAATTTTACTGCTAGGAAGATCTACAATTACAAAGGAAGTAGCAATTTTGGGTGAGTCTGGGTTGTGATTTTCAACAGAAGGGGATTCTGGAGCTCTTATTTTTGACGAAGAAGTCAATTTTGTTGGGCTTATTTTTGCTGGAGGTGTAACCACTGGGATAGCATATTTCACTCCTGCTGCTTTGCTATTTGAAGATATAAAACAGATGACTGAGGCGGTTGATGTGCGTGTGCAAGTAATATGGATCGGACTGGGCTACTTACACAATCCGTCTCATTTTATGAAACATAACCACTGCGCCAAAAAGGATCAATCCTTCTGGGCCAGAATGGTGGTTTTATACGTTCGACACATTTGCATGGTTGGAGCTCCGCCTTGACTTGTTCTCGCGTATCAAATCTTCGTCTAAAAAACCAATCTTACGGGGCAGAAACGAAATGTACTCTAAGGGAAAAGATTCCAGGCAATTAAAAATGTTTTATGACTACTTATTGAACCTGAACCTATTCAGGAAGTATGGCCAAGCTGAGAGCAGTATCTCATTGGCCTAAGGTGGCTTAGGATTTCAACGGTTATATCCAAACTGATTGTGATATGCTCCCGTCGTATCCTACCAGGACTTCATCGTACCCATTTAATGGTATCCGACCTTCAGCAGACTCCGATTCCCACAATTCAGGCATGCACCGCATATAAAGGCGTAAGATCTGAACTGTGATTTAATATTAGAGAACTCTTCATGTTGAAATACCTCTTTCCTGATGTAGTAGTGTTGCTAAAAAAGACTCTCTGGAATATTGCTGTTATTGAAACCATTTTCCAGCCGATGAGACATGTAGTTAATCTCAGGCCCACTGTTTGTTGCTTCAGTCCCAAGCCCAGTAGTATTAAATGCAGACTGATTCAGCATATCTGAGCTGTTCACGAAATCAGGTTGTACGGTGGGCTGGTCGGCCGCAGCCTCAGAAGTACTGTTAACATAGCCTGGATTGTCCCTGGGAGATAAAACCACTCAGCTAGATCCCAGCAGAAAAGAAAGGAAGGAAGAAATGACATACAGCAACCAGGGGAAAGTATCAATCAGGTTCTGGTCTGGTTCAAATGAATGCCCGATAGAAACCAGTGCGTCCTTGGCAACCTTCATTATGTCCATACTGATGGCCTTACCCGTCAGTGGCCCGATGTGCTCAATCTCATCGAGACAGTGAATCCCGCGTTCAACGGTGACGAAAGCGGCTTTTGCATGCTGAGTAGCGGTTCGGGGATCTAGGACATCGTACAGTAACGTGATGCAGGCTGAAGCGAGAAACGTCGCCCAGGAGACATCGAACCGGATGTCAGGGTATCTTTTACAATACACGTCGTGCGCAAGATTCAAATTCCTAGCGGCGGAGATGGACTCATCGAGTGAATCTTGGATATTCAGCAGACCTGCCGCATTTTTCTCTGCTTCTTCGGTGGAACCGAAGAATGTTGCGTAGATCAGGGTCGGGCGATGCATTAGCATCTGGGTGAGGTAGTAATTAAGTCCAAGACTTATACGCTGGACCTCCTGCCAACTTTCCCCTATGGGAAGATTCTCATCGAAAAAGTGCAAATATGAAGGAAGTGACTGCGCGACTGACTTGAGCTCCGCATCGCATTTGAGCAAGATTTGCTCGGACTTGGTCACGTCCGAGATCTTCCTCATACTTGTTGGAGAATAGGTGCCAATTGAGACCTTGTCTGCGACTTTTCCAACCTCAGACATGGCCCTAACCCAAGCACACTCCGCGGCTGGATGCGAATAGAGATCATTTCCCGCTTCGGGAGTAGTGAACAGCAGGTCTTCCGGATATGCCGTGTCGATTTGGTCCTCGTTTAGACCGGACGGACGACCTATAAAAAGTGCCGACATTTTCTCGTTGGCAAATATTGTCCAGAATGTCAGCCGGAGCCGATGCATGCTCAGGTTGTTGCCGTCGGTCACCTGTGATCGATTGATTCCCAGTGCCAGCACACTGCGAGCGGCGTATCCGAAATAGAGATAGGACTCATTTGGTCTCATGACTTGAAGCGCATACATTGCCTGCAAGAATCGAGGTAAGCCAATTGTACTCGTGTCTCCTAGGATGGCAACCATGGACTCACTTTCAATAGCATGAAATGTGTGCCTTTTACACTAGGCTCCTGAAACATTACAGTGTAGTTATCCGCCCTGCGTGAGAAATGTTCAGACCAGAGATCAGCCCATTCTGCAGTACGTTGACCCTTCGCATTGGACACTCTCGCGCCGATAGCCAGCACCATATATAGCAATTCTTTGCCTTTCAATGTGCATTTTCCAGGCCGCGGCGGTTCCCAAAGCCTGTCCCACGTGTGCATAATGTCTGAATATGATAGCACCGGCATCTGCGGATGCATGATTTTGAAGTAGGCATGGATGAATGAGATACCCATGTCTTTCGGGAAATACGCCTCTGGGGACTTCGGCCATTCACCCACGTCGCTGGACTCGACTGAGAACATGAACCTTTCAATGCCCCATTTTTCAATTCCATCAGGAACTGTGCTCCCGGGTGATTGGATGTATCGTATGAGTTTCTTTTGACTCGCTCGTAGATTCTCTGGATGAAGCAGAAATGGGACGAGGGACCTGTTGCCGCCATCTTCAAATCAGCAATGCGTCGTCCACTAAACTTTATACTCTTGATCTTACCGTAAAACTGAAACGATCCGGTTTCCGGGTTCGAGACCCCTATCCCTACTCTCAGAGCTTGATGCTGCTTGAACTGCACCAACTCACTCACGACACGAGGCGAAGAATTCTCGGCATTCTTCGGGATTGACGAAGCTGTCAAACTAGTCGGAAATTCCGAGTTCTGTGGCAGCGTCTTTCTCCTTTTCCGCGCATTTCCTGCCCTGTAGATGCATTGCACCGCGTGTGACTGGCATCCATTGCATGGTTGTTGCCCGTTGCATTTGGTTTTGCGGAGACGACAGGGCTCACAGGCCCGATTGACATGACTACGCCTTGTTGACGTAGTCTGGACATATTGAATATATCTGCTCAGTTCTAATAGTTAATAATACCTTTCAAAAGATACTTGATGGAGTCGGAATACCTCCTTCCAGTTATTTCCGGAGTTGTATGAGAGTCGGGCCGCCATTCGGGATTACGGTCAGGTTCTAATCCCGGAGCGCCCACAACTCGAGTCCTGGAGAACCAGGAATTCGGAATTAATGGCTCAGCCCTAATTCTGATAAAAAGGTCGATACAGGCAACTAGATATGGATATCAATATAACATCATCACTCATATGCACTCGATCTGAGGATGCATCTATTAATCCCGCTGCCATGCACCTATTCCGTGGCGCTGGCGCACATAAATAGTGGCCGAATAATTGACAAGATGGTGGATTGGGCCTGTCTGTTTCTTACGGGCTATTTCATGCCAGAAGACAGTGATATCAACTCCTATCTCCCAATTGTGGCCTTCAAGAAGCATGTCTCAACAGACGAAATCCATCAGCCATGAGCCGGAGCCGAGTCCCCTTGTATGTTCGTTTTCCTACACTCATACCACTACCAATATTAAAAACATATCGTGGCTGACCCTCTACTTAAGCGCACCCAAATGCAGCAAAAACCGACCGAATTTTCGACCCTAGCTGCCGAATTGGTGTTTGTCACAATCTGTTCCATGGGCCAGGTACTGTTCGCCATCTTTCTCGGAGATGTGGTCGTCAACCAAGTAACCTTGCTGGAGAGCATGAAGCTCCCCGCAGAAAACACGCCCTGGATCATTGGCTCTTTCCTTTTAGCGAGCGGCATTGCCGTCGTTATCTTCGGGTCTCTGGCCGATCTTACCAACCCAAAATGGTTGATGGTGACTTTATTCGGCTGGCTAACCGTCTGGAATGTCGTCGGCGTATTTTCGATCAAACCCTCGATGCATATTCTATTCTTTGTGGTCAGAGCCATGCAAGGCTTAGCATCGGGCGGCTTGCAAGCGACAGCGATCAGCTTCTTGGGCCATGTGTACTCTCCGGGAGTACGCAAGAATCGCGCCTTTGCCGCCCTGTCTGCGATGACGCCATGCGGGTTCTGGATAGGATGTCTCAAAGGAGGTGCCTTGAGTGCTCATCTGCCATGGATATTCGCGTCGAATGCCATCCTATGCGGAGTGATTTGTCTCCTCGCTACATGGAACCTACCGTCTTTACCGGCCAGTGAATCGCGGTCCATCAGAAACTTCGACGTGCTGGGGAGCCTCTGCGCTGCTGCCGGTTGTGGGTTGATCATCTTTGGCCTCACCCAGGGCGTCCCAAGCAAGTGGCACCCGTACACATACTCACTGATATTAGCTGGCGTGGTATTCTTCGGGGCATTCCACTTGGTCGAGCGGCGAGCTAAGAGGCCACTGGTTGATAATCGGCTCTGGAAAACAAGCGGCTTCCTTCCATTAGTCAAGTCGTACTTTCTCGGATTCGGCGCGTATATCGGTGGCTGGATGTTTTACGCCATCCGATTCTTCCTGACGATCCAGAAAACGTCTCCCGTCACTGCTGCACTGTATATGACTCCCAACGTGGTGTCGGGTATCTTGACCACCTGGTTGATGGCAAGGACGCTTCATTTGTTTTCTGGCCATTGGATCCTGACAATTGGCATGGTAGCCTACCTTATGGGACCCGTCTTCTTCCTCCCCCAGACGCCAAATACGATATACTGGGCACTCTCCATGCCCGGGATCACCCTAGTGACATTGGGCCCCGACCTTACATTTGCGGCGGCCTCGATTTTTATCACGTCGAGCGTCCCTAGGTCCTTCCAAGGTTCGGCAGGGAGTGTTTTGATCACGGTTCAGAACATCGCGGCAGCCATTATGACTGCTGTCAGTGACACTATTGGTGAGCGTGTCAGCGCAGGAGAGTCCTACAATTTAGATCTGACCGGTCTGCGAGCTATCTGGTGGTTTAGCTTAGGGACATCGGCCCTAGGCGCGGTCATATGTGCAGTGTTTGTTCGGATTCCACGAAGTGAAGAAAAGGAACATGTGGTATGAGCTTTATTAGAGACCAGCGAGGTCTCCTTGGCCATCAGAGTGCATCATGACTGGGTGAATGCACTGTGTTCTGGTCGACTGATATTTATTTCAAGTTCAAGTTCTTTTCCGAGATTTCTTTTCCCCTTTCCTCATTCCGCTTAGTCATAGACTAGTTATAACGTAATCCATAAGCGAGCGAGCCACATAGGCGAGCGAGCCACTTCCCCACCATTATGTAGCTTTAGGAGCAAATATAACAACAATTATATAGAAAATGAGCCTAATTACATCAAGAATCATTTCTAAATTGACTTTCGCATGTACAAGCAGTATGTCCAATAGTGTCACATACACTACATCAAGGTGCTGCTTGTTTGTGTGGTTGAGTGTCAGAAACCTCAACTATCTCTTTTTTCTCTTTTTTGACATTTTGCACATGATCCATCTCTTCTCTAACATTTAAAACATCTTCCTGAGCTACATATGTACAGCCTTTCTCTCACTTTCTCTTTTGCTTCTCATTTGCAGCTCTTAGTTTCTTATTTTCCTTTGCCAGAATGGCAGCACTATGCATGGCCATTTGGCACCCCTTAAGCAGCTGATTCAAGGCTTGATTGGTTGGACTGAATGAGCTGTGTGTACAACATCTGAAGTATGTCATGACTTTCTCAGTCTGCTGCTCTAGCTGTCATACATTATGAGATGTGGCCATGGCCCAGAAGGCCTGAGAACTATGAGAAGTTCCTGAGCAGAAAAGTGTATGCATCTGTAACGGTCGGCGCCGCGGCGTAGGGCAGACGGCGTCGACACGTGAGGTTAGGTTGGGAGCCGTATGAGTGGGCTTGACGTGCTTAATGAACTAGTCAAGCAACTGTCTACAAGCAAGCTAGAGATCTCTTGTAATGGAAAAGGCAGGATAGTACGTAGTAATTTGTATGAGGATTTCAAAGACTTCAATAGTTCAGGAACGAATTGCTGGC
>PDNB01000322.1:0-19179 GCA_002573585.1 Helicocarpus griseus UAMH5409
ATCAATCGCCGCCTGTATAGCATCCTCGTTGGCCATGATATGGTGGTTGAAAGTTAAAGAGTTGCGGAGAAAAAACAGCGATCGTTGGGGGAAGCGATCGTTGGGTGGTGGATTACGTTAACTTAGGCTTCAAGCTGTTCCTCAGACATCTCAAAATCGCCACGGATTCCTCCTTCCTTCAAACTACACTTGACTCGTATGCAGTACCGTCAGGACTTTTGACCTATACGGGTTCAGGCTGACTAGGAAGACGAGTGCCTTTATTTAGGGCGCTCAATCTTTATCCGAATGTCAAGACAATTTATGGTACCTCCAGTCAAATCAGTCGTTTGTCATTGATCAATACAGCTTCGCCACCAACACAGAGACCAATATCCTCAGTGCGGCTTAATCCAGCAGCGAATCCATAAATGCATAGATGCATTTCCGAGAAGCCGGAAAAGCTGGAGGTTTCTGCTATTATGCCTTTGCTATCTGAGGAAGTGCAGAGGTTTTGACCCTTTTGCTGTCAGACGGAAGATCGGCTCATTGTCATTATAGGTCTCCTTAATGTCGCCGGTCTTTCCTTCCGTTGTGCGTCGCGGTTTGGTTCCGTCGACGGTCACTCCGACTTTCACTACAGTCATCCCCTTTGGTTTATGTGGTCGTTTGGGCGGTTCGTCGTAGGAATCCCCTGCGTTCGTAGAAAGAAATTTAGTTATGTCAAAATTTGGCCGGTAATAAAGCGGATATAATATCCGCCAGCGGGCAACTGCATATCTATTGAAAATGTCTGGATACCAAGCGATTGAAAGCCTTCAACTAGGCGTACATGTCGCAAATCGTTCAATGAGAAAAGATCTTATAGTTTCCGAGTGTTGTATATGCTCAGACTTAGAGCTCAATATATTCGTCAGCTGAACGGCAGTCTAAGAATCGACCTAAGCCAAATCATAATAAAAAAACCAATTCTGCCGGGCGCGCGACCTTCTCGACACTCTCAGCTTTTCTATTACGTACTGGAGCGTACTGGTCATCAGCACTACGTAGAAGTGCGGACTTCTCACTAATCTAGCAGAGCCCTGTAGCCCCCTTTCTCTCCTCCAACCTTTTTCCTGCTGGGTTAGAGACCATAGTCAAATATAATCAAAAACATGGTACCCAGATTCGTTCGGCCTTGTTGAATCACGGTTAGCAGGTATTGCGCAGTAGCAGCTGAGCGCTGGGCTCTCCAAGTAGGCTTATTGTACCGAAGCCAATTCTCAGGGTCTGAAAGATGCTGTATATCAGTTGATGTGGATGAGAAAGCTCATATGGCTTCTGACAGCATCATTGATTTTCATCGTCTTCTGTTCTCACAATGGCCATCTCGTCACCTCAGTCTTTCGTTGCTGTTTCTTCTGTATTAGAAGATAAGCAAACATCAGCAACACGGTGCCTCCGTATCTTGAAGGCTTCTTTTATCTCCCCAATGCCTTCCCGTCTCTCGTCATGCCCACGCCCCCAATTAGCGTATCACAGAAATATAAGTTCCGGGAAGTGCGCGCTGGAAGCTAACAATTGGTTTTTTCCTTTGTTCATTATGTAAGTATCACCCGAAATCAAGTGTTCAGTCTGTCATCTGGGTTATAATTTGCACCAATAGTTGTGTAGATTTGGTATTGAAAATTGGGCCTTTGACAGGCGCCATATTCATCTTCCCAGGGGCAAAAATGGCTCTTAAAACTGTGACTTACTGTTATTCTATTTAATTTTGCGATCCACAAACAAACGTGGACAAGTGTAAGATATCTGTTCCACGCCCGGTATCAGGGGGCCATGATCGGGGACAAGGCTCAAGACGAGTAGAGAAAGTAGAGAATATAGAGAATTACCCCCACCTCTCCCAACCAGGTGGCACGGAGGCCATGCTTAGAGGATAGATGGCCAAACATTGTAATAGATGAAGGAGGAAGAATTGAGAAGATCCAGGAACTCCCTCCTCCTTATTGACCAGGCTTTGTTTAGAAAATACTTTCCCTTAGTCTCTGCGGAAAGTAACCTCTACTCGTGCCTTCGTGTCAAAGTATAAAAACACCATTCTAGTCCTGTCCAGAAGGACTGGTACTTTTTGGTGCAGTGGTTCAGTTACCAACCGAGGGTCGGTTGAAGATAAAGAGATAGGTGCTTAGGGCGACACCCCCAGCTATTGCCCGCTGTGCCCCAAATTTATTGGGCCCTCCATTCTCCAGCTTAGCTACCCCTTTGAGCACAGTTATTGTTGGCAGCGCGAAAGTGTTGGTTAGGTTAAAGCACCTGAACTGAGTCAAATGGTATTGGGATATGCACAGTTTGAAGTAATCAATAGTAGTTTCATGTTTTATTGAGGGGCATCTGCTTTTGTCCTTGCGTGTAGTAGAAAACCTTTTCGGTCGTGACGGGTTATTGAATCCATAGTAATCGCGATGGGGTCCAGAGCCTCAGCTTCCTTACGGTCTGTGAGATGCTTCCTCTGCCAAATTGGTACTGAGTTACGTATATATAGAAACAGCCCGTCTTTCAGGATATTCGTCAGCTCCGCACTGAGGACTTCCTTCTCAGTTTCGTGTTTGGTGAGCTTCTTCGAGTACATCTAAATTATAGATGTAACCAAATCGCTTGTAGTATAAACATCACGTTACTAACCCGGGCAACACATAATGGTAACTTTTGTTACAGAATCGAAAGCTGTGTCAAAATTTCCGGATCGCCAAGAACTGGTTGCCGTTGAGAATTTCATCTTGGGTGAATAACTTCTGTCGGAAACATACGTACTTATCTGGATGGAGGAGGATAAAACCGTCCATCCATCCCTGAGAGTCATGAGCGGATGCGCTCTCCCAAAGTTTCCACTTGAGCTGCTTAGCCCGGCGGCGTACGCCCGCGACCTTGTCGGCGATTTTCACGGCTTTAACGGGGGTGGGTTTAGCGACTGGCTGTTTGGCAGATGAAGCAGTTGGTTGACCATGCTGATTGCGGTCGCCGTCGACCTGTGGAGCAGAAGAGTCGCCTTCAGCTGCATCGTCGGCGTCGACGTGCGGGGCCGAGCCGTTGAAGTGAAGGTCACCGCCAGAAGAGTGAGTAGAATCCGAATCATCGCCCTCTGCGAAGGCATGGAAGCCCCCCATGTCCTCTATCATCAAATCAAACAATATATCGTATCTCATTATGCAAAAGTACCAATGAAATTCGGGGGGAAAGTCTTCAGCATATCTTCCATGTCCCTGTCTTCCACTCGGTTATTATAAAGCCCGGAAGCTCAAACTCCGGAAAGCTAAAGAGTGGAAGGGAGACAGGAGTTTGTGTGCGCCGTGAGCTGCGTATGGCTGAAAGTCCGCTCGTATCGGTACGGTGGTGATGGCAGCTCCAACGCCGGAGGACAGAGGGTGTAACAGCTGCTACTCGTCCAATTGAGGGACCCTCTGCGTAAAAGAGTAGACATTGAGACGCCATCGAACAACGTGTCGGTAAGCCGATAACTAGCACCATAGCACAGTGGACAACAGTAGATGCTGGGCGTTTTGGCTAAAGCATGTTGTAGTTTCCTTTAGACGTTTTAGCCGAAGGTCAAGACACGGTAGCTTAGAAACGGGGTGTTCTAACCCGTGACGTGCATCCATAAGTAGAAATCGGAAACCGCCCAGCAATGGGCAAGGGCCCAGGGCGCGCAATATTCTGGTCTGCCGTGACCCTTATTTGAACTTAAACAATACAATCATGGCCGCCTTTTAGTCAACGACCGGAGGTATGCAGTACGTCCAGTTATCAGTGCAACTTCAGCCCATTTGAAACCTTTCACTCGCCACCATAGGTTTCCGAAAATCCCAGACAAATTTCGAATGTCAGTATCCGGCCCCAAAACCTGCCAGCTACCAGGAATTTCCGTCAGTCATCATTTATTTCGTCGTTTGTGCGATGAGCAATATGTCACAACATCCCGTCCTCAATCCGCTCAACGTTCTCCCTAAATTCAAAATTACAACTGAGCGGCCAGGTGTGCCTCGCCGTTATGTAAGTTTGAGGTAAAGGCATAATACCTCCACGGGATGTAATATTTTGGGGCCCAGTGTTGAACCTCGCCAGACAGGGCACACCGTGTCTTGGCGCAATTATCCCCGTGTCCATCACCGCGCGTGAAAATGTTTCTATTAATAGGTGATATTGACATTTCTCTTGTTGGGGGTTCCTTGAGATCCCCGCCGCAATTCCCAATTTTCGTACTGGCTGCTTGGAAGTTGGCATACGCGAATAGCCTAGAGGTACGCGCTGGCCTAGCAGCTGACATGACGAGATATATGATATCACCGCGAATCTCACAATATCTTCCAAAGGATCTTGGACAAACATAGAGTATTCCATTAATATGCTGTAAAGCTCGGTTTCAGAACGCATATTAGCTTGGCGACGCGAAAGTCCATTTACATTCGAAACTCTTTTACCACCAGCAATTGGAACAAATACCGATTCCTTGTACGTGGGGGCCACCGTTCTAGTCAAATTCGATGAGACAAAGACGTATATTGGTGAGATAGCGGTAAAACTGCTGAATAGCACGAGGTAAATCCTTGTCGATCTCGACAGCCTCTTTGGTTTTGATCAGAGTGAGTTCAATGTCGGATGTGTTTGCTGACGTCAATTCAATAACGGGAGGTTTGGCAAAGTGGTCCTTGCTCTTTTCTTTGTAACGAATCGAGATTTTGAAAGAAACCTCAGACAAATACCGCTCTTCTTCGAATCGACTAAAAGAATGGGCGGCACAATACGGTCTTCGAAAGTGTTGTCTTCGTCAGCACAGATGTGCTAACTATTTACCGCTTTGCTTTCGCAGCACGAGTTTTCGTAATCAGTATTGGAATATTGCCAAGCGCTAGTTCGACGGTTGCAGCATTCGAGGAAATACGGTTTCCCTACTGATCTGGGATTGCTAAGGCTCCAGCGCAATTTCCAACATGGAGAGAGCTGCCAAAGCTCAAATGCCAACGCCCTGATTTGAACTGGGTTCCTGGTCTAAATTCACAAGACACGGCTTTTGCGTTGGATCTTGTCGTGAGCCTGGTGTTGCACGGTATGCTTGCGGCAATTGACAGTACGGAAAATGGCAGATCGGAACTTTCTTGGGTGCTAGTAAAGGTGCTATTCCGCCCCGTAGTTCAATGATATCCGTTTCAATCCCGCGTATCAGAACATACTTGATAACCAGAACTCCGGCCCGGAGGTTGCTAATGTTTTGCTTCGGGTCACCTTTCTCAAATCGTTTCGTGTAGACGGTGCGGAGGGAATAAGGAGAAGATGGACATGTTCCACAAACGTAAATAACGTAAAGCTCCACGTTGCGGTATTTTCATGGGACGTACGCCTTGGTAGGGCGTGACCCTTGGGGGCAGGGGTTTGAGGCTAACCCCGTCAACAGGACGCTCCTTGCTGAAGGATCTATCCACTTAGTTTTTCCTCATCTTTCTGTAATCTCTAAGCAATGCCTTGAAAACCTGATGACTCTGGTATATGTTTAATTCGGCTTTGTGTCTCGTCTCCCCTTGCTTAATCTTCTCCGATTTCAGTTCTTTCTCAAATTCAGAGGGGAACAGTCAAGTACTCATCTATGCATTCCATTAACAGTGGTAAACATTCGGAGCTCCTATATTTTAGTCAAGGCCCTATGTTGTCTCAAGACCTCGCGTAAAAAGAGAAAGAGACTGTGTAAATATTACGCTCTTGCTCTCGTTTGGGTACCCGTCAGCCAGGTAAGTAGTAGGTTATGCAGAGGCCTTCGATGGTAGTGTTAAAATTCGAATTTTAATATGTCTGCGAAGCCCAGAATTTCGTAAGTGCTTGGAAGTTAATGCGAGGCCATTGAGACGAGCGAGTAGGCGAGGTATATAGACTTCAAAGGTCGCGAGTATTTGGTATTCTAGATTTGGTGTTCCTGTAGTGGGTGATTTTGCCTGTTCAGTCATAAGAGAGCATACCGAAACACGTATGCTTCAAATACTTCGTTTAAAAGCAAGCTGAAATAAACCTTAACCTTCGGGTTTGCCGTTGATACTTGGTGATGCAGGGCCCTAAAAATGCAACTAATAAGTATCATGCTACTTGTGCATGTACCGGTTCCTTTGGTTAATAAAATCAAAGGCGATCCCCACTATTCAAGTATTTAAGAAGCAGGCTAGTAGCAATGGTACGAGAACCAACAAGTATGAACGGAAGCGAAGGGTTTGTCGAGGTTCAATTCACAACCTTGAAAATGGTGACGCGTAAAGTTTAATGCCAATGGTGCAGGGAAATCAGGGAATAGGGTACATTCAATGAAAGGCTTCACATGTCATAGCGTTGTCAAATGCGAAAAGACAAGGTAGTGATTAGGATAGACATCCGTGAAAAGATTATTGAATGTTTTGTTGATATGCTACAACATATCACTGTCAATAGATTTTCAAACAAAAATAGTGGGTAATGAGAAGCTCCACGAGAGCAGGCTATTCACCTCTCTTCTAAAAGAAACGGTCGATCAGCGTAACCCATTTAACTGATCGCCAACGGCGGTGATGAAACAAATATCGTCTGTCACGAATATCAACTAAACTTCTTTTGCGGCTCCCTGCCATCTCCTTTCTCGCGGAGCTCCTGTCCCGCGGCCTTGATATTATACAGATCCAGAGAATCCAGTGATAGCCGCAGAAACGCATGCTTGTTATGCCACCTTACTTGGCTTTCTGCAAATTCCTCGGAGTACGCAGGTGGAGGCGGTGGGTCTGTAATCTTGGTGATCAAGTATGCTGTTGAGGCTTCTGCGATGCCGTATAGAAGCACGCCAACCAGTGGTATTTTGATCATAGTGTAGAAGCCAAGTGCAAACCCGAATAGAACACCTTCTCGATCGTGAAACCAACGTCGTTTTTGTTCTTTGGTGAACTTCACGCGGGAAAAGTACGGTTCAAGCTTGACAAATCGTTAGCAGCCAGCCAAAGGGATAAGAAACGTATGAGAAACTGGGGAGAAGATCGGCCCTTATATCTAGATGTAGAGGGGATAAATTGTAGTTCTTACCAGTTCTCGCATCAAGCTACGAGACGAAAAATAACTCTGGAGAAACATCACAAGATATCTCTTCGGAAGAACCAAACCGGAGCCGAAAATAGCAAGTGCTGGCAAGGGTCCTACGGCTTCGTTGAAGGTGTAGAAACTGGCTGCTGGCAGCACAAATCGCCCGACGTATGGGAGAAGCGACAGCAAATAGACTGTTAGGGAGATGACAGTCCTCCGTCCATGACGCATTACAAAGGCTTTGGAAGCCGAAGCCAAATCCGAAAAGCTTTGGCCTTCTCCCTTGGTGGAATACATTCTCAGGTTGGGGTAATACATGGCTCGCAGCCCCTCTGGATTGTCAGACTTGTGCTTTTGAATATACGTCGAATCAACCCATCGAAGGGATTGCATAAACCTGTAGAAAGCCAGAACCAATGAGTTGCCACATCAAATAGGAGCGATGTTCGAAATACGTACGTATCGTCCAAGGTAGGGGTGACGTAGCCCATTATAGTCATTAGCAAAAAGGGCACTTGAAGAACGTGTGTTGATATAAAATCGAGACGACTGAGTATTATATCGTCCCATCTTGCCGCCTCCAGGTCAACAAGCCAGGAAAGAAGCCATATCACGAATTTAACTGCGACGATCTGCATAAAAACACGAGATATCAGCAGTATCATATTTAACATACAATATTTAAACATACTGGAATAGATATAATAAGACGAATGGCAATCCCGCCACAAACAGCTAGGGCTGCTTGTCTGTAATGTTCTGACTTGAACAGAGAGGGGTTCTGTAGGGCTCTATGGGCTATATTGAAATGAAAAAAAAGAATGAACATGATTAGCCATATGCACATAAATGCCCCTTGCAGAAGTAATCTATCGAGACAAGCTGATTTGTAAACCTCCAATGCAAGCAGTACGTCTGCCATGGGCTGGACATCAATAAGAGGACTGACCTCCAACTAGTGTAAGTTGGGCTCCACGTATGATAGCGTTTGGCTCGAACCCGGACATGGTGGATGCCTTGGCTGGCGGTAGCTAAACTATAAGGACACCCTAGACGCCGTATACTGCTGGGATTATGTCCTTGTAGACACACAAGATGCTGTCTATGGCTGCTGGATGTTGGGATGACGTTGGCGCGGCTAGCAGACCCTTCCTTAGCTAAGCCCTTAGTTAAGCGCCCGGCAAACGGACATTAGGCGGCGGCAGAACTTTGGCCGAGATCTCTTTGATCTGCGACATCCAACATCATCCCCCGCCTGATACGGTGATCCCCCTTTGTGCCCCTGTGGCCATCCAGTCTCTTTGTCCTTGTATTTTTTTCATTCTTTTGTTTTGTTGGAATCTGAAATTTATCTTACTGTTTCAGTTGCCCCGCGCTCTTTGACTCTTCACTTTCTTTCCATGTCGGCCTTCTTTGATCCTTCCCGCCCCCCTGCGGACGCCTGACCTGATGGACTCGATTAAACCTCTGCAGCGCGCAAACACTCTCCCTACTCGGCTGCGTCACAGCCTGGGAGCCGTCGATAAACCCGATTTGCCCAACAATGGAGTTCTTTATTTTCATCGCTCCGTCAAAATCGTAAAGTTTGAGCTTCCCCAGTCCGCCCAGATCGCCCCGCCCAGCGATATTTCTTCGGACCTTGATTATGTTGTCGATACCGTTGAGACGCTGCCATGGCGTGCCTCAACCGAAAGGATAGTCGCTTTGGGGCATATGAAAATTGAGCATGTTCTGGGGTCGACAATATTCTTAAAGTCTGGAAGCGTGGTACAGACACTGATGAAGAACTGTCAGTGCTGGTGCGTGGATGCACAATCTATCTTTGTTATTCGGATACGGCGTCTCACCTACTACCGGATTGAGCTGCCCTACGAGACAAAGCAGGATAAGGAACAGGTGGAGGAGTTGAAAAGGGTCTTGTCTACAATCATTCGATATGAAGTTACCCCCTGTCCCTTTAAGCGAGGATTTTCAGTTGAGTTGCCGGAGGAGGCCAAGACACCAAAAAGGAAAAAAGCATGGCGGCCAAAATTGGACCCAAGCTATGAATTCAGGAAGCTGGATTTCGGGGAGACCAGTTACGAGGGCACAGAATATGCGCGAAGTGACGCTGGGAGTACTCGCGCGGATACAGAAGGGGACATGACGGACGCCAGCGCTGACACACCAAAAGCATATCGTAAACCAGTATCTGATTACGAGCGGTCACCGCCCATATCCATACCTAAAAGATCTGTTAAGAATGTCACAGAGCCAACTTATACCTTCGATTCCCTCATGGCTAGGTTCCAGGCTCTCCCTGACAGCGAAGAGAGCGAGATGGATGAAGGAAGCTTGTCTTCAAGCGTCGATTCATTTCACTCTTTTCAGTCTATTTCTCCTCTTCCACCCTCGCCTCCGTACTCTAATCCTCTATCTACTCCAGAATCCCAGCCGTTTGTTTCTGCTGAAGAAATACACATCCCTCAGCGGAGTCATAACCGTGAAATGTCTGAGGCCACCGTAGTTCCCGATGCTACAACCTCACAAGGGTCTGTTTCCGGGGTGCAAGAGACTCAATCTCACGCTCCCATTTCTTTATTTGGCCATTCAACCAATCTCTCTAGAGAGAAGAGAGGAATCACTACAAGTACTTTGTCAGCGAACCTCGATTCGGCTGCGCGTCCACGTCTTCGGGATTCGAGGAAGCGCGAATTTTCCCCAATGCCGCCTCCCTCAACCATACTAGTCTCGGAGACTAGATCGCCAGTGAATAGCATAACTACTTCAGTGCTTCACAAAACATGTTCCCTCGTCATAGGAGCCCCAATCCAGGTCCTGGCTATCCTCCTTCATATTGCAGCTCGACTCGCCAAAGGCGACCGTTCCCAATCGCCCAATTCCGAAGAATCTGCCCATCGTCGCAATATATCTACCACAAGTGTCTGGAGCGAAGATGACTTTGGCATCCCACTCTCTTCCTCTGCTTCGACCACAGCAGCTAGCTCCAGCCGCGACAACTACGATTTTGAACTATGGGGGGACGACTTGGACTAATTTCTCTTTCTCGCCCGCTTCATACGTCTTAAACAATCTTTTCCGACACACTTTTTATTGGAACTACTGTATTTTAATGCGCGGATAAGTGACCCCGATTTCTTGACGTAACTGTTATACCTTTTGGCGAACCGGAACTTGTTGGGATATGCGTTGGCACTTGCGAGGTAGGTATTTGGGTTTGATTGGTGTACGATCTATTAGCGACCATTTTCTTATCCCGGCGCGGGTGCTTTTTACGGTGATCTATGACGGCCGTTTCTCATTGCTTTGCATATGCATCAGCGTCCTTTCTTTGTGATATTACTGGGAGTTATACTCCCATCTACCATGCATCATGTTGCCTGTTGAACTACGATATGTCTCCATACAGTTTGAATATGTACTCAATATATTGAAATACCTGATATCCATACCTAATTGTCTATATTGAGCATCATCGAAACCCAGCAACATGCCAGAACCTTTATTTTAGTCTCAAGATCTCATAGGACCCGTCTAAATGCGCAGGAAAATGAAACCACTCATCCCTTTCGGAAACTAAAACCCTCAAAAACACCCATAACGCCAAGCAAAACGACACATAATGCAAGCATATATATCCCATCCCCAAGGTATTACCTCTCCCATGTACTACCCCAATCTACGCCTTCTCTTTCCCCTCCTTCTCCTTCTTTCCCTTTCCCTTCCCCTTCTTCTTCCCACTCCGATCCCTCTTCTTCATCCCCACCATCCCCCCTTTACAAATCTCCGCATATCTCAGAAAGAATCCCTCGATATCTCCCGGCTGCACGATGGTCGATGCCTTGACTTTCGCGGCCTTGTGCTGGCCGTTTGTAGCGCGAATGAGGACGGGTGAGGGAACGGTTGGAGCTGTTGTGGTAGTGTCGGTGGAGGCGGGGGTATCGGAGGAGGTAGAGGGGGCAGGTAAGCGCTTTTGCGTGAGGAATATGGAGCCGCGAGCTCTTGTGGATTGTTTTTGTAGTAGGGCTTTTAGGGCGTTGAAGAACTGTTGGATGGTTAGTAGGTGTCATTTTCGGAGGTTTAATGGGGATCGGATACGGACCTCTTCGTTAGAGAGATGGGGGTTGGACATGGTGGGCGGAGGAGGGAGGGATTGGATGCGGTTGTCGGAGTTGATTGCGGGTGGGAATGATTTGGTGGTGGGGTTTAATCTCAATTGATAGAATAATACTATGTTATATTTTTGAGAAATAGATTGTATATAGAGAGATCGCAAGAATTCGTTCTCGGCGGAATGATGTAAATGTCTCCAATATTTGACTTTCGTGGGGTGTCCTTAGAAGCTCCACTCACCGCCTTTGAACCTCCGCGGCAGAATAAAAAATAAGTTACCTCCGTAAAAGCTCGAAGGTCGATAAAGGTTACCAGACCCGACTTCCACCATCGGGGACCCGGGGGAATTTATGTGCTTGAAATAATGCCTCGACCTTTATACAATACAACGCAATTACCCAAACAGCTCCGCGACGAGCTGGGGCTTCCCGAGCCTGCTGGTGGGCGCAAAGGTGATCGCAGACAAAATGTGTATGCTTCCCGCAAGGAGCGACGGAAGGCGGAGCGGCTAAATGGTAAGGGGAAGCAACAGGCACAACGGGGGAGATTGACGCGCAACAATGTGGGTAGCGAAGAGGATGCGCGAAGTGCGCGGCCAGCTATGAAGGCGAGTGCGAAGCAGAATCAGACACCGAAGGCTAAGGTGGATGCGGCACCTCCGAAGTCGATTTTGAAGAAGCGAAAACAACCCGTTGAGGAATCTGAGGATGAAGAGGGGGGTGAAGAGGAGGAAGGATTTTCTGACTTGCTCAATGAGACTGATGAAGACGAGGACGACGATCTCGACGAAGACGAGGAGAGCGGAAACGATGGTCCCGCACAACCTAGAGTGTCGAGGGCTATCAAAGATAAATTGGCAGATGACGATGCGGAGATTGCTGCCCTTGAGAAGAAATTAGGCATAAAAGGGAAGAAGGGGAAGCTTCCCCAGGCATTTCATGATGAGGGGCTGGCGGATTTGCTGGGTGATCTGGGCGGGGAGGGTTCTGAGGATGAGTCGCGGAAGAGGAAGAGGGAGGGCGATGAATGGCTACAGCGAAAACGCATGAAGGCGCTAGCTGCGCAAAAGAACAATAAGAAAGTGCAGGCTGAAGGTGAGGATGATAGCGAAAGTGGGGATGCGGAGGACTCTGGGAATGAAAATGGATTTTCGAACGATGACGATAGCGAAGAGGGGGTCGAGGACGGTGAAGATGAAGACGAAGATGAGTTTGGAGGATTTGACGATGATGACAACGAAGAGGAAGAAGAACCTGCGAAACCCAAGGCACGAGAAAATCCATACGTCGCTCCCGTTGCCCCTGATCCAGCACAGCGCAAATACGTCCCACCATCCCTACGAGCCCAATCATCAAGCGAATCAGAATCCCTTACTCGTCTAAGGCGGCAGGCTCAGGGTCACCTTAACAAACTTTCTGAAGCAAATCTCGTCTCCATTCTCCGTGAAGTAGAGAAGCTCTATCAGGATTATCCACGGCACAGCGTTACCTCAACATTAATTGACCTTCTAGCTGGTTTAATATACGACCCAAGCGTTCTAGAGGATACTTTTATCATTCTACATGCGGGTTTTATAGCAGCCATGTATAAGGTCATGGGAATGGACTTTGGAGCGGAGTTGATAGAACGAGTGGTTAAACGGTTTGACGAAGATTATGAAGGGAAGGATAAAGATAGCGGCAAAACAAAGGAGATGGTTAACGCTATATCTCTGCTGTCGCATCTGTATAACTTCCATGTTATTGGGTGCAGCTTGGTTTTCGACTATATCCGTTTGTTCCTGAACGAGATTACTGAGCTGAATACCGAGCTACTCCTGAAAATCATCAAAAGTAGGGTCTACCCTGATCTTTCTCTATGATTTCTAGCTACATATACTGACTTTGATATCCAGACTCCGGTCCACAACTCCGACAAGACGACCCGTCCTCTCTCAAAGACATTATCCTCCTCATCCAACCCGCCGTCGCTCGAATCGGTGAAGCAGCCCTATCCGTCCGCACAAAATTCATGATCGAAACCATGACCGATCTCAAAAACAACAGAATGAAAACCGGCGCCGCGGCCTCCGCCGTATCATCAGAGCACATCACCCGGATGCGCAAGATCCTTGGATCTCTCAACTCGCGAACCCTGCGCGCCAGCGAGCCCATCCGCATTGGCCGCGCAGACATCCACAACTCCGCCAAAAAGGGGAAATGGTGGCTCGTAGGCGCCAGTTGGAAAGATGATCCTGCTAATGGTGCAACACCGGTTGTAGACGCCAAGGCAGCGCTGCCAGATACTCTAGACGATGACTTGGGCGGTGATGAGGTTGACCTGGCTCAGCTAGCCAGGGCGCATCGCATGAACACAGATGTGCGGCGGTCGATATTCGTCGCTATAATGTCTGCGGCAGATTGTCGCGATGCGCATATCCGAATAGCAAAGCTTCGACTAAAACGAAACCAAGAGGGGGAGATACCCCGCGTTCTCCTCCACTGCGCGATGGAAGAGGAAGCGCATAATCCATATTACACGCTCATTGCACGAAAGCTCTGCGGCGAGAAACGGATGAAGATGGCGTTTATGTTTTCGCTCTGGGATGTTTTCAAACGGATGGGCGAGCGGGGTGATTTGGATGAAGATGACGATATGGACGTCGACGCCGACGACGCTGATAATGCAGTGACGAGCAAGGCAATTGTTAATTTGGCAAAGATGTTTGGGACCATGGTTGCCGACGGTGTGCTCGCGTTGGGCATCCTCAAGGTCCTTGACTTTGTGTACCTGCAGCCGAAGACAAAAACGTTCGTGGAACTGCTACTGGTTACAGTCATGCTGCAGACACAGCAGAAGAGGCTTCGCCAACTCCAAAAGGAGCGCGGACAGTCTGGGCCTTCGAGCAAAGGGTGGGACGAGGGTCTAACGGATGAGGACGAGTTCGATGAGAAGGCGCTCGTGGACGTGTTCATGAGAACGAGGGAGACGCCGCAAGTTGTCCCAAGACTGATCTACTTTATGCGCAAGGTCGTTGCGAAGACGGATATTGTGGCGTCGAAGAAGGAGAAGAGGATTGTCAAGTGGGGGAGCAAGGTTGCTTTAGATACGCTTAAGGTCGTGTCGAGGGCGGGTGATGATGTTTAATATCCCTACTTTTTTCTTCTGCGTGTATGAGATATTATGTTTGACGGTGACGAATATTATTACATCGTTGGCCTTGTTTGTGGTCATTGCACAATCTAGTCTCGGGAATTCTATGTCTTCAACCCCAGCCGTGAGAATATCTCAGGCAAGGTCTGTATCTGTTTTACGGTTGCAGAATTTCTATGAGAATTTTTGGATACCGCAGGGCCCTCGCCTTCTCTTGGAAGAAGGAAACTATCCCAGCCAGCGCCAATAGCCCCCTCATAGTCCTTTCCATAATGGTCGCCAACGTGTAGATAAAACCAATCGTCATCCTTCATAGACAAGCGATCATCCTTATCAAGGCATTCCCTTGCCCTTTCCTTTGCAAAGTCAAATATAATCCGATGAGGCTTCTCTTCCCCCGCCTCATAGCTAGTGACGATGAAGTCAATATCAGCGCGCACTGCTGCACCCGATCTCGTCTCATCCGTAGCAGGGGTACCAGTAGTGCCCCTCAGCGCCCCAATCCTCACCCCCAAGCTACTCAATATATTCGCAATCCTATCATCCGAATTCGAAACAACACCAACAATCACCCTCTCAAACGGCTTTTTTAATGCCTTCCTCTCACCTTCCCTCCACCGCCTCATCCTCCCGAAAAACTCCTGGACATCAGGGTACAACGCATACCCCTCCCGACTCTCAAACCTCTTAATCAACCCTTCCACCAACTCGTCCGGGACCTCAACCTCATCCGCACCCGCATCCTTCCCATCCTCGTGCACAACCCTCACAAAACACCCCCGAATCACGTTCCCCCACCACTCCCTCGGCCCGCCAAAGCCCGCAACATTGCGTCCAAAGTTCGGCTTCGTGGCGCTCTCGTGTTTGTACGCGGCGCGAAAGGCCCTTGAGATCTTTGACGCGAGGTCGTTTGTGGAGATACTATTTATGCTTGTATTGTTAATGTGCGGGGGGAAGCGGAGGACTTGGGCAACTTGGGCGTATTGGGTGGGGACGGGGAGGCGTGGGTGGAAGAGGGTATTGAAGGCGTCGAGGGTTAAGAGGAGGGTGCGGGGGGGCATTGGGGGTCGTTTTTGGAAGCTGAAATGCGGGAATAGTGTCAATTATAAATTATTTTCAAAGGGTTTAATTGTATGCCTCAATTTGGGAATGTTGTTAAGTTGTATAACTGCGGCCTGTTGGATGGGAGTTGAATGGCGTTGGAATAATGGGCCTCGGCAGAAAACTCAGCCATTCCTCTTTCGGACTAGTGCAGATCCTTTATTTCAACGACGAATGTCAGTTGGACTTCATTATTTCAACAAACACACCGGCAGATATACTACTGGTGATAATGGAAGATCTTTGCATTGCAAAATGTCTCAATATAAAGAACCAGGATACGCTAATGCTGACTCTTCCTGCAATCGCCTTAATTGTTGGACCGTGTGCTAACATCCACTACACTAGGCAACCAGATCCAGGTGGACGCCTGTAGCAAACTTGAAATCACGTCACCCATTGCCGCAATTGCACCACGTATATCAGAGAGGCTGGAGGTTCACTTCAACTACGAGCCTTTAACATTCCCGTCGGCTGTTGGGATGAACTTGGATTCTGCTACTTTGGCTAGCTCAAAGCTACGCCGCCCGGGTATTCGCTACAGTCGGCGATAAATGCAGGAGGCAGTAATGTCCTAAAATAACGCTTTAACAACTGCTTCTTCCGCAGGCATAGGGCACCTTTCGTACCGCAAGAGAGTCACTCCTTTTGCTTGAAGACCCGTAGCTATGCTTGATCTCCTCTATCCAGTGACAGCTTCGCATGGTCTAAATGTTTCTCCTTGCCCTGCTGAGCCCGAATCAATCCACCCTGACGCAAGTCTATCACGCAATTCGCACCCGCCATGAGCAAGGATTCAAAAAGCCACTTCAGTGGGAGAACAATATCCCGGGTTTTGTTTAACAGCGTTATTCAACGTCCATTGGCCCGTCCGAAGACAGAGATTGTTATATCTGTGAAATTCTGACCAGAATTGTGTATGAATGCATCCATGTGGCATATGCAGCTCTATTATTGTACGGTACTTAGCAAACATCAGAATGATATGATAACGGTGGTGTTTCCCCCGCTCAGTTGAACCCCTCAATCGCGCATCACCAAATCCCGAGATCGAGCCGCCAGGAATGAATACTCTCCCGTCTCCGACCAAAATAGTAGTTCATTTATGAGAACTATCTGTGTCTTCGCTAGCTCTCTTTTTGATTGACATCACGGGAACCATAAAACTCAAAGGAGCCATTAGAAAACTTTCTTCCGATTATTTGTCTCCCCATTTCTACTTCATAATCTTCATCCAAATTCTTAAGAATCGCTCAGTGTATTCCCACATATACCTGATTGAGCGATTGGCTTATCTATTCTTTACGATGACTGCCGCAGTATCGAGCTGGTCGTCGACCTGCTCTACTAAACCAGGACTACATTCACCATATCACCAAACTTTGCGCATACACGCCGATGAATACAAAAGTCACACGCTCTCTAAGAGGCAGGTTGAAAGCTATATTTCAAGATTATCAAGGCAGCGACAACGGGTTCTACTTTTGAACGCCCCTCGTGAACAGTATATCCTCAATTCAAATCACAACATCCCATCGTTAGCACACCAAGAAGAAATCTTAGTCAAGGTATGATTTGAATGTCTAATATACGATAATATTCGTTTCTAATAGATTAGGTTCTCGCAATTGGCCTCAACCCTATCGACTGGAAAGCGCCGTAAGCATCATTCCAACCATGTCTCCTTACTACCAACTCCAACTAGCCTAACAGCCACGCCATATAGGGCTTTCAACTTTGGGATCCCCAGCCTTCCTTGGATCAACGGCAGAGACCTTTCAGGGATTGTCATACAGACGCCGGGAAACAACTCGCGGCTTCGTGTTGGAGATGTCGTTCTTGTACCCTCTACGGATTATCGAGACATCCGTAAAGCTGCGTTCCAAGAATACGCAGTGGCAACTCACGCCAACGCAGCAAAGATCCCCACCAACACTTCCATTCACTCAGCAGCATCTGTGGGTGTAGCCTTCGTCGCAGCTGCCTTTGCTCTCGGGATTTCATTTGGTCTTGACTTCTCAAAAACGCTATCAAGCGTCGCCAAAGGGCCCGATTTGGCCAAGATTATAAGTCAGGTAAACAGCAGAAACCCCCAAGGAATCCCAGCAGATGTCCGCGACGAATGCCTACCATGCACACTCGAGTCATCTCGGATAAATCAAGGTGACTGGGTAGCGATCTGGGGAGGTACATATCCGTTCAATCCTTCAATCAATTGGATTTGTTCTAACAATCCAAACAGCATCAACAACAAGCGGCTATATCGCTCTGCAACTCGCTAAACTCTGCGGTCTTAGAGTGATATGCGTCGTCGACGTCGCCCGCCATGGCTCCAAACTCCTCCAAGCCGGTGCAGACCTTCTTGTCGACAGATTCGACACCGACCGTGCCATACAAATAATCAGAGGCGTAACGAAAGGAAACCTCCGTTTCGGCATCGACACTGTAGGTCGAGAAACCGCAACTCTGCTTCAAGAAGCTCTCTCCAACAACGAAAACCGCCTACCTTCTCCTCCACCGTCCGCCTCGTCCGCTGAGTGTCCCCCTTCCTCCTTCTCCGTCACCTCTTCTTCCGGCTCAACACACACCCAACCTCAACCCCTCGACAACGTACAAAGCCGTCTCCTATGCCTAACCGGCACACCCAAAGAACGCCTCTCAGGGATTTCTTACCACACCGTTCCCATCAAGCTATTCCACAGCAGCGCTGCGGTCGGTGAGTCTTTGATGACGTGGCTTGAGAAGTTGTTGCAGCATGACGTGCTTGTGCTGCCGGAAGTGATCCATGCATTTGGCGGGCTAGAAGGAATAAATGCCGCGTTGCAGACTCTGCGAGAGGGATCTGAGTTTGTGTCCGGAAAGAGAATAGTTGTTGATTTGTTAGAATCAGAGAGCAGAGCGGGAGTGCAGGGTTGATCTACTTCTCTTCCCTCGTTATACGTCCACTCTCATTTCTTTCCCATGACGATGATTATGCTAGAAGCGGATTAAATTTGTTATTATTTTCTGGAGTCCCGGTGGCCCTTTTGCAATTTTGATGTTAACTTCTATTCCTCTTTCTGGTTTCTTTTCCACATTTTATGGCAGAGTGGGTGGTTTATTTGTTCTGGTTCTTCTCATGGGCACTCTCTTGGAATCTCAGCCATGCAAAAAGATATATTGCTATAGATATATATGATATTTAAGATTACATAGCATACAACCTTTTTTTTTTTTAATTTCATGTCAAACTGTCTGGCAGTCTGTTATTCCCGGACGAACTTCGTGTCCTGTATATGGGGTGAGTCAACGGGCTCGTAGACAAGAAGTTCCCGCTGTTCCTTACACGTTTATAATCCGTGAACTATTACCAAAAAGCTGAAATGCTCTTCTTTCGACACTCCTCAGCAATGATCCGATCCTGTTTGTTCTAGCTCGGACACCCCTGGGTAGATCAACCTCCCTGTGTCAATCTTGCAGCAACTAATGCCGCCAGATCTCCCAAGCATCATCACGTCATATACCCCAACTTTTGCAACAACCAACAGACCACGAGCACATTTATCTCTGCATGCCCAGAGTCACCATGCATGTATATCTAGAATAACGCCATAATAGATGACCGTTTCCACTAGTTACCGAAAGAAAAGCTATGTCTTATTATGTATCTGGATGTATATAGACTGTTACAAGCCGTTACCGGCGATAACCTCTAACGTTAAACCAACCATCTCGCAAGACCTCCTCTTTTTAGCGAGCTATTACCATTGTTCATCTCTTATCGCTGGTTTTTTTTTTTTTTTTTTTTTTTTTTTT
>PDNB01000323.1:0-18867 GCA_002573585.1 Helicocarpus griseus UAMH5409
AAAAAAAAAAAAAAAAAAAAAAAAAAAAAAAAGAAGAAAAAGAAAAAGGTATTCCCCGCGCAATGCTAAAATGTATTCTTTGATCCTATCCTATCCGGCCCAAATCAACAACAATAAATAGATGGTTACCTAGGTATATCAAAACCCACCATTCCCTTTTTTTTATTGCGACCCCAGTCACTCTCCTCTAATTCCTCTTTGGATACCGTAGCCAGCATCTAGAATCCCCGGACATTTCGCGGCAACAACAACTTTCTTCCTCATCTATCCCCCGCGCTCCCATTGTGTACTCGCATGCCATCCAATCAATTCGCATAACTTCATTAGTCAATGATATCAATCAAATCACCCGATCCCAATCCAATCCCCATTCAAAATCATAGAAAAGTTTAGATATCCAACGCCTTCCTAGCAAAGTTAGGCAGCACAAAGCTAGCCCGGTGGATCTCCTTATTATAATATCTGCACAGCTTCTCCTCCTCCTCGCGCGACCAGGAGCGCAGGGGCTCCTTGACGTTTCGGTTGGGGTCCTTGCAGCACACCATGAAGCCGATCTGGCCGGAGGGGTAGGTGGGGATGGTGGTGTAGGCGTACTCGACAACGGGGAAGACTTGGCGGACGCTCTTCTTCAGGTCTGTGATGAGAGAAAGATGGAGCCATTGGTTTTCGGCTGTTGGTTGGATATGGAAGAGAGGGGGCGTGGGATTAGTAATCTTTTTGTTTGCCAATGTGGGGGTGGAAGTTGGGGGTGTGTGCGGGGGGATTGTTTGCGAGGTGAGGCGGAGGGTGTGGCGCGGTGGGGGAGGGAGGGGGTTTGGGAGGTATATATGTATATATACATATAGAGCTCCCGGGCAGATTTAAAGGCATATGTATACTTTTGTGTAATTCAGGGCAATGACTTTGGATTTCGAATGGGCAAATAGCACACGTGCAGAACTGGGGAAGGAGATGGCGACGAACAACCTTGGGTAGTAACGACACCGCCTTCACGCAGGGCGTTAAAGAGTAGCTCAAAGTACGGTTTCTGGAACAGGGCCTCCGCAGGGCCTTCTGGGTCGGAGCTGTCGGTGATGATCACGTCGAATTCGTTCTGGCGGTCTGCGAGGAACTTGAAGCCGTCGGCCACGTGCACTTTGACGTTGGGGTGCTGGAAGCCAACGCTCATTCCGGGGAGGTATTTCTTGGACACGCGGATGACGGCCTAAATTGTTTTTCGATACTTCGTAAATTTCTTGCGCTTATGATTTTTTTGTTTCAAAGATAAAGATAACAGTGACAATGGCGTACCTCGTCGATGTCGCAGAGAACAGCCTCCTCAACGGTCTCGTGCTTGACGACTTCGCGCAGGACACCACCGTCTCCTCCACCAATGACGAGCACTTTCTTGGGGTTAGGATGGGCATTCATGGCGAGGTGTGTAATCATCTCTTGATATCTGCATAATTGATAGAAATTGATCAGTCAACCTCATCATGTTAGGTAGTGAGGGGCTGATGCGGGGCAATAGTTTTTTTTTTTTTTTTTTTTCTCTTTTCAACGTACGAAAACTCATCACGCTCGGTGCATTGGATGACATTGTCCAGCACAAGAACAGTGCCGTGGTCACTGCTCTCAAAGACGAGGACATCCTGGTATTTTGATTTCTCGTGGTGCAGGATCTGGTTGACTTTCAGGGTCATGGCCTGGCCGGGCCACATGTCGGAAATTTCCGAGAACCAGCCATCTAGAAAAGGGCAATTGAGTAGAACCTGCCGTTAGCCCATATTGTTCGTTTGTTTTTCTTCATATATGGCAGTATTAAATGATTTTGTAATGTCTTTCACAAGCGTGGAGGGGTATATCGATAAGCCATCAGGGAAACACAAATGCCAGCGCACCTTTGATAGTGGGGTGAGTGATCTCGCTCATTGTGCGTTTTTGGAGGATGGAGGGGCGATTGACAAGGGGGATGCGAAGGGGGAGACGGGGCGGACAGCAGACGCGAGGCAGCGGGCTATATAGAGACGAAGAGAGAGACCAGAGAGAGCGAGATGGCATGCGGATGCGGTGGAGGAGGATGGAGGACAAGTCGAGCGCGGGTGGGATGGGCTGCTGCCCAAACAGGCAGTTAGGGCTAAGCCTGTTTTTTTATGTTTTTTATGTTTTTTTTTTCCCCCTCCATGCTGTATTATTACGTGTATTCCACCCCTCATTCGGTATTCTGCCGTATCCCGGTGAGCAAAGGTGGGATGTATTGCATGTATTGCGCTGTAATTTATTGTACTGTTATTGGTCTTGGCATTCCGGAGCTAGCGCTGCGGGCCGGGATGTCACTTTCCGCCACAAACTGGTGGGGAGTGACTTGCTCCCGAATCCTCTTTGATATCGACAACCTCTCTGCTCAACAACTCATAGCAGTCCAATATAAGAAGACTCTCCATCGCAATATTAGAGAAAGTACTCTTATCATTCGCTACTGATATTGGATCACTCAACACTGAGTCTCAATTGCCACATTCGAAATGTGATAAAAAAATTCCTCAAACAACTCTACAGATGCGTCCCCGGCCAAGTCTGCAGTCTCAATTGCAATAAGCTGAACAACTAGGAGGAAATACGACCACTTCCTTCTTATTATTCTTACCTGTCAAGTCGTCAGATGCAAGAATCGGCAGCTTGGATTTTGTGTCTGCAAGGTTCTACGCGTATCACCGCGCCAGAGACAACTGCAACATCCACGGAAACCTCGAAGAATCAAACCCCTGATTCTGCCCAATATCTATATCTCTGCCTGGCTGCCCGAGGAAAGCTGATACGGCTCTCAACTGAAGTCGGCCTCCCCGAACAATCTCTGAGAGGTATTTTGATGTGTGGGGTTTTCAACTGAAGCCAATATAATATGTGCGGGGTACTGTACTGACATACGTTGTCTCCATACCTGTGAATTTCATATTCAATGTGGCTGGCTGGATATATGTCCCAACCGATGAGAAGGAGAAGTGCTGAGGCCGCTTAATGCGGTAAACCTAATACTGAGTTCCTGATCGGACCTTCAGGGATTCCGAGGACTGAGACAGTGTGAGAGGAGAAGAAGAAACATCCTGCGGTTTGACCATTAATGCTGAGGAGGGGTGCACAAGAAATATTTGACTTTAGAAATGAGACAAAAAGGCACCACCTCTTTTATCATTCCCCGGTCGAAAACATTAATACACATGCATAACACACTCTGCCAATACCCACTTGAACACGAGTGATGCATGTAGTATGCGTCGTCTGGAACCCGTCACCTCCCCGTGAATGGTATCTGCTCTGCTTAGGTACTTCTTACTCGGAAGAAACCAGTGCCTTATATCAGGAAAATCCGGTACTGTACAGTGATTGTTTCAGAAGAACCAAAGGAATGTGAAAGGGGATGTATGGGGAAGCATTCCCGAAAATGATATCGATGATCTTGAATCAAAAGGAGAAATATCCCAGATTTGCCGTTTCATTATCCACGAAGAATAGGAATGATGAGATGGTCTCGGTACAGGAACAACAAATGTCTACCTACTCAAAATAAACATTTTGAGCATATCTCCTCCTCGTGGTATACAGAAGGGATCGAAGCCAGCGCCCCCTATCCCAACAGCTCATGAGCATTCGTTTCACAATCTACATTGGGATACTATTTACCCCATCCCACATCTCATAAGTCCCCCTCATACTCCCAAGCTGAGCCTACACCATCCTCTCCATCCTCTCCCCGGCCCCCCCTCCTGCGCCTCCGAAATCAGCTTCAAATACTCCTCCCTCCCCCTCAACCCCTCCCAAACAACTGGAAAATACCCTCTCCTAACAAGATAGTCCTGCATAACCACCCTCCCGGTCCTCCCATTCTCATCCAAAAACGGATGCACCGCCAAAAAAATACACCATAATCTGACACGCCAGCAGCAGCGGCTGCAATCCCTCCCCTTTCTTCACCTTTTCATGCATTGCATCCCTCCACCTAAAGAGCGGGCCCATCAACGCCCCCACGCCCCCCACGGATACGGAAACACGCGCAGCGGATTACCGCGCACTCGAATCGTCATCTCCCGATATCCGCTCAACGGCATCTACCCGCCCCAGCTGGATGCATACAGGGCGGCTGACTCCGTATCTCTGAGCATCAGCGCGCTCAGTGCCTGCGTCGTGGGCTCGTCGAGGCCTGCTGTCCCTGTGCCCGCGTTGGTATCAGTGTCGCTGAGGGTCTAATTAGTTACCCAGTGGCAGACGATGAGGTGGTTGCGGACTTCGGAGATGGCGCTGGGGTCATCGCGGGTTGGGAGGAGGGTGGACGGGTCAGGGAGGCTGGAGGATGGGAAGGATTCCACGGAGAAAGCGGGGAGGGGGGTGTATCGTAGCTACGTTTGCTTGTAAGCGTAATATTCCATGTGCGGCGCCCTTTTCAAGATCCTTATAGATAGCCATATCTATCCACGTTACCCGGGTCAAAATAGTCATGCCAGCATTTTCCAGACGCAGCGAGGGCGTCGTATTCTGCAGAGCCCTTTTCGAGGTGCGCGGCTGGAGCGTACATTTCTTTCAGTAGCTACAGTCGCTAGGCTTTGACGCTGGATGAAGAAGAAATTTGAAGCAGTTTCGCTGAGAAAAGATCTTGTGCGAATGTTTAGGGATGGTAAATAACCACGTTCAAGTTGAGCTGCCCCTATTTTCAAGCGTCGCAGTTGCACGCTGCCGTAATACTGATGCGATTTCAGAAAAAAAAGACACAAAACGGTGGACAAACAGCATTCCTAGAGAGCGTGCAATGAACAGGTTAAGAGCTCTGTTTGGCTCCTAGGCGTTTTTTGTGGTAACAGCAGGGTCTTTCCACAGAGTATGGCTGTATTCAGGAGGTTTAAAATTCAAATATTTACAACGGTCGATTTCAATTCCAGAAGACATCACGAAGCGAGAATAGAAACAGTCATTGATGAATATGATCCATCATATGAACGGAAATGTGAGGTCAAAGTGCAGTCAATTGACTCCATGAAGTAACCTTGTATGACTTGACTGACACATACCCCTTTTGTAGGAGTGGGTTGTACCTAGGTAGCACACCAGTATTGCAGTATATGCCACTAAATTGCTGAGCGCTTGAATTATTCCGGCTTCAGATCGCCCAAAGCCTTCTTTTTCCCCCTTGGAACTGATTCCCGTGAAAATAGCTCGAACAATGAAAGAAACTCTGTAGATACTATAAATCTGCCACAACGAAGCCCCACTTCACCTGAGCAGAGATACTAGAATAATTTTGAATCATCACACATCATATAGTATTGCTAAACAAGAGATATGGAAGTATTTAACTCTAGGAAATGCAACAGTACCGTGCAAGCAGTTTTCAGAAGTCGGGATGTATATAAAACTACCGTCCTCCAGCACATAATGGCAATTTTTTTGTCTTCACATCATTTCAAACCGTGACGAGATCTATGCAGACCAAAAAACACATAAAAATAAGCAAAGGTGCATATGGGGATATCAAAGCCTAAGAATGGGTGGACGAAACGTATCAGGGATTCTCGTCCTCCTCTCTTTAGGTGCCCTTTTGTTTCAGTGCTCTAACGACAGTGGAACATGGCTAATAACTCCTCATATAAACCTGTTTTACTTTTCCCCATCTAGCGAAGAAGTTAAGCTGTAGCGAAACGTCTTGTTTAGATAATTTGCTGGAAGGCACGGTTGAGGGGAGAGCGGACGGGGACGCCCTTGTAGAAGTCGACGGTGGCGATGGCGCGCTTGCTGATACCCTCAGGGGTGAAGTCGAATTTCTAAGAACATATTAGTTTTATCTACTTTAAAAAGGAGTGGGTAGAAAATGTTTGTCAACTAACCTTGTAGACTTCTTTGTAAGGGCCAGAGGCACCGAAGCGGTTCAGACCGAACTGCTCATGAGAGTATCTCTCCCAGCCGAGGGTGCTCATGACCTCAACAGACAGGGAAGGAATGCCGTCGGGGATGACGGATAGTCTGTAATCCTTGTCCTGAGTATCAAAGACCTCGAAGCAAGGGATGGAGACAACCCGGGCAACAACATTGTGCTTCTCCTTGAGGTACTTGGCGGCGTCAATGCAAAGACTGACTTCGGAGCCGGAACTGACAATGGTGAGGTTGGCGTTGGCAGCGTCAAGAACGACGTATCCACCACGGATGGCCTTCTCGATGCTGGAGGCTTCGAGCTGTGGCAGATTCTGGCGGGTCAGGGCCAGGATGGAGGGGGTATGTCGGGAAGTCAAAGCAGAGTAGTAAGCGGCACTTGTCTCGTTGCCGTCAGCTGGGCGCCACACCATCATGTTTGGCAAGGCACGGAAATGGGCGAGGGTCTCAATAGGCTGGTGAGTGGGGCCGTCCTCACCCAGACCGATGGAGTCGTGGGTCGCGATGTAGATCGCACGGACCTGTGATAGGGCGGAGAGACGGACGGCACCAGCAGCGTAGGAGACGAAGTTGAGGAAAGTACCGCCGGCTGGGATGACAGTGCCATAGGCAGCGAGGCCGTTCATAATACCAGCCATGGCGTGCTCACGCACACCGTAGCGGATATAGCGGCCGGACCATTCTCCGAGTCCAGTGCTTGGTGGCTGGAAGTCGACGGCCTCCTTCCATCTGGTGTTGTTGGAGCCAGTCAGGTCGGCAGAACCAGACAGAAGCTCGGGGATGATGTTGTGGATCTTCTCGAGAACAGACTCGGACAGCTTGCGGGAGGCCACTGCAGCATCGGATGGGGAATATCTAGGCAGGGCCTTCTCCCAGCCCTCGGGAAGCTTGCCGGAAAGGCGACGAGTGAAATCAGCATGTTCAGCAGGGTACTTGGACGCATATTGCTGAAGAAGTGCGTTCCACTCCTGCTCCTTGGCAGCGCCCTCGGCAGCCTTCTTATGGTAAAGGTCATAGACTTGTTGGGGAACAACAAAGCTCTGTTCAGGGTCAAAGCCGAAGAGAGACTTGACGTTCTTGCCATCATCAGCCTTCAGAGGGTTTCCGTGAACTCCGCCGGTGCCCTGAAGCTTAGAGCCAAAACCAATGATGGTGGTGACCTTGATAACGCTTGGCTTGTCCTTAACCTCCTTGGCCTTCTGGATGGCAGCCTCAATGCCAGGGAGGTCATGGTTACCGTCTCCGACAGTGAGAGTGTGCCAGCCGTATGCCTCAAAACGCTTCAAGACATCCTCGGTGAATGCAACGTTGGTATCGCCATCTGATACCAATATGTGAGTACGATCCATATTTACGATTTATGTTGTATAGCGGAGCTCTTACCAATAGAGATATGGTTGTCATCGTACAAGCAAATCAAGTTACCCAACTGAAGGTGGCCAGCGGTACTGGCTGCCTCACTGGCAATACCCTCCATAGCGCAGCCATCACCGAAGATGCAGTAGGTGTAGTTGTCGATGAGGTTGAAGCCGGGCTTGTTGAACACGGCAGCAGTATGAGCCTGGGCAATAGCAAGACCAACGGCATTGGAGAAACCTTGGCCCAAAGGACCAGTGGTGACCTCAATACCAGGGGTATCATGGGCTTCGGGGTGGCCCGGGGTAATGCTATCAACTTGCTGTGAGGGAAAGTCAGCAACAGAGCCTTTTTGGCATTGGATAGTCCGCGGAGGGTACTAACGCGGAAATTCTTCAGGTCGTCTAGGGAGACAGGGTAGCCAAACAGGTGGAGCAATGCATATTGGAGCATGCAGCCATGTCCGTTTCTATCCGTAGGGCACGCAAAGGTTAGCAAGACTATTCCGAAGTATGGAGCATGCCAATGACGCCATGACGCAATAGACGGGAATTGAAGCGGGAGTAAGGTCGGATCAGGGCCCTAGTGCAGTCAAACACCACCGAGATCCTTTGCAATTTCAAATGTGATGATCCACAGTCTCTCCGTCCGAGCATCTCCACATAGAAGGAGGCTGCGCCCGAAACGAGGGGAAAAAGGGGAGATTAGGGGGGCAAAGTGGAACGAGGATAGCCATATCACAATCACATACGAAAGAACGAATCGATCCCTGTTTACCCAGTCGGGATTCTTAGGGTTGAAGTTCATGAATTTGTTGAAAAGGACATGAGCAGTGGGTGCCAGGCCCATTGGGGCTCCGGGATGGCCGGAGTTTGCCTTGGTGGTGGCATCAACCTGGGGAGGCGGAAAAGAGACTCTGGTTAGCAAAGTGGCTTCGAAGACGCAGTGATTGAGAAACGTAAGAAGAGGTGGCATAGCTGCAAAGTAGGGCAAAGTGTAGAAAGTATATAACTGCAGCGGAAAGGGGGAATTGAGGTGAAGTGAGGTTTTTTAACAGGTGTACTGCCTCCCTTCCTCTCCTCTCCCCTCCCCCCCCCGGGGCGTTGATCTCCCGCGAATTTGACAGCAGCAGAGGTCCACGACGGGAAGGAAAGGAGATCGATCTGAACGTGTCTGGGGGACAAGGATGAACAAATCTACTTACAGCCAACACACGGATAGTGTTGATGGCCAATTGGTCGAGGTCGTTGTAGCTCCCCATGATTGCGGTGGATTAGACTCGAATGATGCGGAGTATATTTAATGGAGGGGGATAGGCGTGGAAAGAGGGTCTCGAGCTGCCTGCACCGAAGTGATGGAGTTGGCAGAAGAGAGGGAATCAAGCTATGACGATGAGAAGGAGTCGAATAAGATAACACACAGAAGAGAAAAAGACAATGAGATAGGAGGTGGAAGAGGGAGGATGAGAGGAAGAAGAAGAAGAAGAGAAGAAGAAGAGGAAGAAGAGACGAAGGAGGAGGAGAAGTCTTTGAGTATTGGGATTGGTGGGGTTGCTGGAGTCCAGTACCGTAATTACAACATATTTCGTGACATTACCCGGGTGTATTATGTATTGTTATTTGCTGTGGCGGGGTGGAATCTTGGCCTTGTTCCTGGCATTCTGACAGTACATGAACGATACTGTACCTGTATTCGTCACTTCAGAGGCAAACTGACGATTTCTACAGTACAATTCCTGTTTTGCAGCGGGATACATGTATGTAAATAATAATGTTGTATATCTTGCTACCTCCAGATCATATCCAAAGCAGGATAATCCTCCCTATTTTGCGTCAGTCTTGCGCCCCTCTCCATGTCTCCTCGCCGCTAGAGACTGCCATCCTGCTATCGGGCGACTGTGATCCGCCGAAAAGGGCACACCCCCCTTTAGAAGCCCCCCCCCCCCCAAGAACCCCTCCTTGCGTCCCATGTTTTGTGACGTCGGACAGCCCCAGCACCGGTTCCACTATGACTGCATGTTTTGGTAATGGCGGTACATCCATGCAATATTCCCGCTGTACCTACGGAGAGGGCGTCCTGGACAGCATGGTTATTATTTATTATTATTATCATTATCTAGCTTTTGATCATCATCCTCTTACTAAGTTCAAAGGCTTCCTAGGAGGCTGCTTCTTCCTCACCGAAATAGTGTCATGGCAAAAAGAAAAAGAACCGAGACGCGGGGGAACAAAAGGAATTTCGGGCGGGAGATAGAAGAATTTTCCAGTCTGCGCGGTGAGTAGAATGCTTCTGTAAGAATTAGTCAAGGCTTTTCTCAGCAGAAATAAATCAACCCATGCCTCCTCCTTGAGTCTTATTGTTATTATTTCTGACAGCTCGACGCATTTCGATGCCCCTCATTAGAATACAGATATGTAATATACTGTATCACTGTATCTTATACACCTGTAATATTACCTGGTTTATCACGTGGTTTTGTATACTGATGACTAATCCTGATATCATCCCGCTCCCCTCTTATAGACCATACTACTACATGTAACTAGTATACTCAACAACCATTCGGACTTGACAGCATTGCAACAAGGTTCTTCGTAGCTCTTTATATATACATACATACATACATATATATTCAATGAAAGAACTGATTTAAATAGCAAGCGTCAAGGTGTCTAAAGGGGCTGGACATTCCTCCGCCAACGTGGACTGCGGTCGGATTCGTTCGATTTATATCTCCTATTCAATACAGTTTCCAACTTACAAGTCCGACACATAAGCTCCTCAGCTATCAATTCATCCGGGAAATTAACTCACTGGGAGATGCGTCTTATGGCATACCACTACTCGCAACTCGGCGGATATCTCCTGGAGCGGTCAACCCTCAAAAACTGAAGATTCTACGCGGGATCTAGTCTCATTAAAGACCACTATCACAACTGTTACATTCTCTTGAATCCCATTGGTGCCATAAAATCCTTCATTCCACAGCTTATAAGCAAAAATGCGAGGTTAGCATCTGGTTGTACAAATCATGATGCACATGACGCATCGTGCTGCCATGGACTACCTACCTAGACCATACACAGAGGCTCCATGTCTAGATGCCACGATCTATGATTACATGCAATAACACTGGACATTGAATGTGCCCGAAAAGGCCAGCGCATTTTTACCGCCGTGCTCAAAATGATAGGTGTGAACAGATTCCCTACCAATTACTGATTGTTAAGGCACTGAAATGACTTAACTGGGTTCAGTGGGTTCAATTGCAATTACTATCAGCATCATTGTCAAAAATCACATCCCTTTTTTGAATGCAGGATGGATCAGGAGACGGGCTTGTAGGATATATATATATAAAATGGCTGAGTAAACATTCAAGTTCCCTCTGCATTGTTGCAACGTATGGATGGTGGGTTAACAGAGAGTAATGACTCAATGTTGAATTGGCAATTGAGCCATGTGATTGTGCTTTTTCGAAGATTCTTCGTATTCGAGTGTTAAAAGAGTCGAAATTATGGCCACGAGAAGCACATCTGGGATATAGTCAACCATATATGTGGGTGAGAATATAGTAAGAGAAGTATGTCTGTCTCATAGAATGTCATGTTATCCTTCATCTAAAATAGCTGCAGGGGGTTGTTCTAATCTGAACGCCTCCTCGAGGCATGGGTAGACGGTTGCAAACGGTGAATAATTTTCAATCTTCAATAATAAACCACTGTTTGGCCCTGCCTCATTTACCGCCTTCATATTATATCCCATATGGATGAATCTAGATATGAGCAAAATCCAGACTCTTTTCTTCCGCACTCCTCCCCACCCGCCATCAATTAGCCTAAATACCAATACAGATCGAAGCCAACAAGGAAACAAAAAAGAACAAAAACCACGTGGCCAAGCCCGTTTACCTCTCTATCCGTCAAACTAGAAATTTTAGAGGGAGCAGGGGAACCCTGCTTGATGTTCATTTTCTGAAATAGTCGTAGATGTTTCATATAGTGGGAAAAGAAGAGGGAAGTCTCACCACATTTCACACGGCACTTCTATATTTATTTAATATATTCGGTCTAGAGCACGGGGTATATTGTCGACCTTCTATTCTTCCCGCTGTGGGGTGTGGAAAAGAGTTCGAACTCCGAACTTCAATCAACCGGAAGCTCCACAGTGCTTGCGTAGTAACTTGTAAGAAACAACAATAATCCACCTGGGCTGATGAATAGAAAACATACAGCGAGCATGCTTAAGACGGGATGTTTACGGTTGAAGTACTAACTACCGTCATAGAGAGTGACTGCTATCATTAGGCTCTATCCCCAGCGATAGTGCCCGCCCCCCCTCCCCCCGCCTCACTACTGAGGGGTCTTGCAGCAAGAACCTCATTATTATTCTGAGAATCTGAGTCAATTTAATAATGGAGGCGATCATCGCGGGTTTGAGACAATAAGAATACTGCGTAAGTTTCCGATCTCAGCATGCATGGATTATCGAGTCTACAGTAATGTGGTCCATGTGGAACCCGTACTCTGCGCTGTGTCTGATGTATGTCTTCAATTGGAATCCTTCTTATTCTGCTTTTTAATCTCTACTCCCATTCCCTGACTTCCTTCTCTGTCTAGGTGAGAGAATGGGCCGCTTTCCCCGTTATCTCGTTAAAGAGAAAACAGAAACACTAGCCTCCTACGCGGATCCATTCTCTCATATAAGATTCACAGTCAGGAGTCTCGCACACAGCATGTTGAAGAAAGGAATATAGCGATTGCTCGTATTTAAGATACATTTTTGGTTCAGTATGCAACACATAAGAAAAAGAGACAAGAACATAGATCTCCCTTGGAGTGAGTTGTTGCTCGGAAACAAAAAAAAAAAAAAAAAAAAAAAAAGAATATATAACAAGCAGCAAAAGGCAAATAAGCAAAAATAAGTCACCAAGTAAAAACCATCCAAGGGAAATGGGGGGTATCCTGGATGTATATACATACAAATCGTAACATAGAAAACCAATTTCGTGAAAAAGTATGTTAGGTTTGGAAGAAATAGCCATCCCAGATTGCTTGCTTGTTGCGGGTCGAGCCCTACAAATAAAAACAAATATATCCCAATATCCCAAAATTCCGAAAAAGCGTGAAGGCTTTGGAAAAAAAAAAAAATCTCAAACACGGCGACGCCATCCTATCCAGTGGGTATTTGTTTTGTCCCGCCCACCAAAACCCATCCGTCATCACGCCGTCGTGAAACGAAAGAAAAGTAATGAGAAAGAATGTAAACGTTCGAGGCAATAGTCACGACCGATAGCGCGATATCATCAGTAGAACAATTATCAAAGCAAATAAGAGGATTCAATGTCCAACAGCTTCTAACTATGCCTGTTGGCGCACACTCCATGTATCGATGATACCACCGAAATCCGGCGAGTGATTGAGCTGCTCTATATTGTGAGGTATCAGGATACCATCGAGGCCATCATGGGACGGGTGTTGTTGTGCCAGAGCGTCGCAGTGCTTATTTGCCGCGGGGTGTTGCAAATCGTCAACGTTTCCAATGCTGCCCTCGGAATAACTAATGACACTTTGGGAAGACTGGTTATGAATATCGCTGCTCGCAGAGGATGCCCAGCCTTCAGGCGACCAGCCTTGCAAATCCTGCGCGGTGTGTTGCGGGACAGACATTGACGGGGCGGAGTTCTGTGGATATTGGCCGTATGTTGGGGAAAGATGAGCAAAAGCGGCTGCGCCGACATCTCCACATTCTCCGCCACCGTAGATCCCATTAAAGATGTTCGCATGTCCGCTATCCATGTCGCCCAGAACGTGTTCCCAGTCAGACAATGTAAAAGCAGGCCCAGCGTTGTTGGACGGCGTCGTTTTCATTTCGACTTTGTCATCGCCCAGTGGCAGGTAGTCCAGATTCAGGTAGTCCGGAGGAATATCGGTCGAGGAACGCGGTGTTACCGCAGTCATTTCCGGATTTGCCGATGAGGAAACGCTTGCCGAACTGGAAGATCGGATACTTCGTTGACATAATTCAGGGCTCGAGTGTGAAATAGAATTGGAAATTGTATTTTTGCGGGTATCGTTATCGTTTGTTTGGGTCGAGCCTTTGCTGAAAGAGAGTCGCGATTTCAGCGACTGCGCTTTCTTCGGCGACTTGGATTTCGGGGAAAGTGAGGGCATTCCCGGAGCTTGTTGCTGTTTATTTGGATGTTGTTGATTGTCCGACTTTGGAGCTTTGGCCTCCTCTGTTGGTGAAACAAGGCCTAAAATGGTACCGAATTCAGCGGCCGCTTCCGCAGATTCGCATTCAAGGAGCGACATAGCTGAAGAAAGTAGCTTCTGCCCTTCCTTCACGAGCTTGCAGTCCCGAGCAAGATCAACATTCTGCCACAACAGACCAAGGCTGGACATGAATATAAGTTCCCTTTTGTTGATACCGAGTGAAAGGCTCATCCTTCTCTCCTCTAAGAGTTGAAGGATTTGGATAATATGCTTCCCAGAATCAACTAGAGCTAGCAGTGAGGGAGATGCAGCATTTTGTTGCGCGAAGCAAACTGCTGGCCGTCGGATGAGTGTGCGAATAAAATAATACGCGATGGACTGGTGTGTAGCTGTTAGCAGCCATTTTCATAAACGAGTAAAGCATCGAAATCAGCTTACCAGAAGAGGCGACCGACTCCCAGTAACATTTGTGCTTGGCTTATCCTGAGTAAACTCAAGTCGGAGATGTTGTGGGAGCGCTTTATGCCATTCATCAAGTTCCTCTGCGAGCGAATGGATAGTCGACAGGGAGACTTCGTAGCCGGCAGGAGAAGGGTATAGTTGGGCAAGTACTTTGTTTAAAATGCGTGTCGCCGAGAACAACGCCAAAGCACCTGAAATACGGGTCGATTCTCCGGGCAATGTCGGAACGAACCCTGTTTCTGTTACATTCTCGTCGTCAATATCGGCTGGGTATTCCACGCAGATGTCTGATTCTATCAACAGAACGGGCAGTCCAGTCAGAGCCGCGGCGAATCTAAAAAGAAAGTTAGCAGCGTCCACTGGACTAATTATTGGAGGGTATCTTACCGATCAAGTACGTATTGACACCAGAACACCTTCTTTCTCGTCTCGCTGGTCAGGGGATTGAACGAAAACCTCTTCTGACTCTGGTGAAGACCGAGCTGATGGCAGATCCCGACAGCAAGTCCACGGTAGCGCAGGACGCTCTTGTAATCAGCCTTGATGGTGTAGTAGATCTGTGCAAGAACATAGCATTGTAGGGCGGATAGGGAAATGTCGTGTGCCAGGGCATCAAGCTTGGGCACCCAATTTTGTTCGAACAGAGTAGGATCTTGAGGAATACGAGACTGGTAGCCAAGTTAGTTATGAATATGACTAGGATTTGTATGACGGAAGAGAATACATACAGTAGAGGATATGGCAGCGATTCCAAAGACCAAATTTAACTGGGCCAGGTGATATTTATCATCTTCAAATGCGCCTGGATTGTTGGTGTACTGGCCGTAAACCTTCAACATAGTAGGTCGGTGGACAACAGGGTACAAAGGCGCCCATTCTTGGAAGAAAATATTGATAAGTTGGTCGGAAACGAGTCGGGGTGGAGTTTTGGGGGTTTCGTCTCGATGGCTCCAAACAGGCAGAGATGGCGGAGAAAGCAGGGCATCTGTCGAAAAGCTCGAGGCTGATCTGCCACTGTTTTCCAACTTATTGGCAAATGCGTCTAGAGGGAATCAGTATGCGAAATGGAAAATAGAAAAAGCAGTGAAAGACGGAACGACATACCAATAAACGCTCTTGTACTCGAAGGACCGGTAAAAGGAGCATCTCTCGTAGGCTTCCTCAACAACGAGCCGGAGTGCTGAACACGAATCACGTCATCCGTTTTCTGAGAGGCGCTTGAACGCGAATCATCACTCGTCGGTGAACTAGAATTCGAATCCTGTATGGATGTTTTCCGTGGTGATGAAAACGAGTGTATCCGTGACAGGACATCGATCTTCTCGTCCTTTTCATCCAGCAGGCCCTTCAGTTCCCTCACCTCGCCTTCCAATGCACGTACTCGATCCTCCAAAGACTCAGTATAACCCCGAGGGAAGGCGCGTCTGCTCAGCTTGTCGCTAGTTTTGCACTCGAAACCGACATGAGCACATTGCGAGCAACACGGGCGGATTCCATCGCAGCGGATTTTCTTGCTCCTGCACCGATCACAGGCCTGGGCAACACGGCTCTGCGAACTATTCCCAACCTTGATCACCTTCATTGGCAGAATGCCAGGCATGATGGCGAATTATGGAACTTCCTCCAATGTCGATCTTCCCAGTGTGTTTATATATCCTTCTTTTTCAATTCGTTTAAATGAATCTCCTCCCCTAACACCAGACGAGACCAGAGAAAATACGAAGAGTCGGATGTCGCCCTTTTTTACCCTTCTATCGCGGTTTAAAGGACTGTCAAATTCAATTCAATATCGATGACGGGTGGAGTTGTGGACGGGGCGTTGAAAGACGATATAGATAATAGACGGGAGATGGAAGATAAGGCGATAGGACGACGATATATAAAAAAGGAACGAAAACGCAACCAGGTTTGGACCCAGAGAAAATAACAAGGTCCCAACGGATCCGGGGCAGCAAGAAAGTTGAAACCGGGGGAGCAGAAACAGAATAATAAGATGAGCGAGTCAAGCGAGGGCAAAAGAGGAGGGAGATCGCGAGACGATGAGTGGCCAAGAAGATGGAGAGAGCACAGCACCAGCCAAAAGGGAAAACGTGGGGCATTCTGGGGGGGATTCCCGCCAAGCCCCGGACAAATGGAAAAATGGCCACTGAACCAGGCGTCGAACCGGCCTTTGTTAGCGATGGCTCTAGCAGTCATTAGGCCGCCTCTTAGTGGCTGGTACGCGGGTGTTTCGCTGAAGCGCAGGCGCTGGTTGGGCGCTGGTCGCTCCTAAATTCCCAATCCCCGCCTCAAGTACGAACCCCTACCACAGCAGATCTGGTGGTTGGGTAAAGTCCCACGAAACATCAGCCAGGTTGATCCCTCCATTCTTAATGATCCACCCTGGACTCCTATATGACACTAGCCATGATCATGATGGGCCCCGTCATCACCGATGCAGCGATGCTCCTATTTATTCAACCTCACGCCATGTTCCTTGCTTACCTGTCCAGCCCAGTCGTGCCAGCAGCATGGTATCGCAGCAGAACCTGATATCATTTGAGCTGATCAGCTGTCGAACAACGTGTCCAAGCAGCGTCAAGTTCCTGGCCAGTGAGCGTTCGAAACTTGCGCCGTTGGATGGTGTAGCCTGGTAGGGCAGCATGCGTTTCACGAGTGATTTGGAAAACTTGACCCATTGACAAGCTTCGAAGATCCTGTTTATCTTGGAAGTGATTTCCCCAGTGCAGATAAAACAATAAAAGCTGTGTTATTTTCCTTGCCAAGTGCCATGTGCCTTTCCTTTCTTGTCCCGTCTTGTCGTGCATGGCCGTGTCTATCTCCTTTCTTGACACATCGATGTCCTTCCATGCTTCGTTCAGTTCTTCAAGCTGTCTATACAGCAATTTGAAAATAAGTATGTCTGTTTCCTCTTTCTACATGAGACCGGCCCCTCATTGGCTCGAGTCCCCTGGAGAACCAGACTAAATTCCGGCATGAGCTCTCTCACCAAGAGTTCCCGGCATTCCTTCGGACGTAGTTGGGTGGGTATGTGCATTTTGCTTGCCAATCCGCATTTCGAAAAACTCGGGGAAAGCTCGCTGATGTGCCAAAACTCAAAAAAAAGCTTCCCCTAATAACTTCCCACTTGCCATCGCGTCATTGTGGGGAAGTCAATGGGGACAACGTGGTTTTTGGTTCTAGATCGGAAAGTCAAAATGTCGAATGTCTTTTCGTGCGCCTTATCAAGTTCTTTGTTCTAGTCTGGCGAAGTTAAGAGGTTGTGAAGTTGTCGCCGCGACGCAAATCTGAGGATGAAAGACACCAGGGGGAAGTTCTAATCTATTACCATGATTAGTTAGCTTTTGATCTAGCTACTTCGATCAATTGATTGATTCAGCTCACTTAGTTCATGTCATAACTACCTAAAGCAACATCTCTCTTTTCAAGCCTCCTCCGGTGGCTGTTTATGGACCTCTGGCTGCAGTGGCTGGCCGGGGCGGGAGGCGACGGAAAACGTGGGAAACGCCAAAGCCAGTTCCTGTGGAGTGATCCAGTGCTTATTATTCTGCTTGTTATTTGCTCAACGACTGGTTGGTTGAACCAAATGGCTGTCTTGCTTGGCTTTGGTCGGGTAGGATGCTATCCGGGGGAGTCCCTCGAGAGGAGGCGTTGGTTGATATTGTTACGTAATCCAGCTCACCCCGAGCTCACGTGACATCTACTTTATCTGGCGATTCCGTAGTCGAATTAGTATAAATAGAACCAATCACACACCTCTAACAGGTTATGAAGCCCTCATTGGACATTATACAGGGATCTTGACCATCAGCTTGCTTGTACATGCCTACAGAACAGTCCTGACCGCGGGATTCGACGAATTCAACAAATTGGTGGCCAATAGACATATTCAGGGGCTGGAACCAAGACTGAATATCAACGACCCTAATAACTATCCGCTGAGCGAACATTGCAACTGGAATACCTGTGGGCTGTATAGAAAGCCTACAGATGGTAAACACGCGTACAGGATGTGGAATTGACCTGCCTGGCACCGACTGCCGGAGCAGTAACCCACAAATGGAGCACCAAACCCCTGAGCCACGGGGCCAGGGAGAAGACAGCACGGGGACTATCCCCACCCCTCAAACTGACCGAAGAATGGGCGAAGGCGAGCCCTCCATGACAGGTCATGAGAATACTGAAAGCAGTACCACCTCCCAGCGTCAATCTGAGCTTGACAAGCAACTTGAGCTTGCGAGAGAACAGCGGAGACAGGTGGAACTACAAATTGAGCTTGCAAAGCTTCAAAAGGGACACCAGCCTGCTCACACTGGGCAGGAGGAAGAAGAGGAGGCAGATAATGAGTTTGCAGCATACACCAGGCAAAGAGTAGACCCTAAATCAGAGGTCGGGCGATATATTGCAGCATTCCATGAGACTACTAAGTCAATCCGGCAGGCACCAACCCTAACTGGCACGCCGATGTATTTGGCATGGTGAGAAGGCATTCTACTAGCAGCAAGGCAGGCTGGAATTGAGTTCATTATTCAAAAGAAACAGCTAGAACCACCGAGCGCGGACAAACGAGTAGCCAAGCTCTGGCATGCTCAGAACACCTGGCTCTATGGATTCATGCAGTCTTCAATATCTACTGAAGCTCAGTTGCATTACAAGGCTCCGGATGATCTTCTGGCCTATTCTCTATGGGAGAAATTGGAAATTATCTTTGCTGAACAACTGCAAACTATACAAAAGTGCCTATTCTGGGAGCTGATATACTTAAGCCACAAGACCCTAGGCACGGACCGCAGTCTAATTGAACAAGCCCTAGCAATTCATACAGAGCTAGACCGCCTAGAATATTCCCTACCAAACTGGGTATTCTTTGACCTAGTTCATATGCGGCTCTCTGCTAGATGGCAGGAATTCATGCAGACTAGGCTTGATCAAGCTGATC
>PDNB01000324.1:0-18674 GCA_002573585.1 Helicocarpus griseus UAMH5409
TAGTAGTAGTAGTAGTAGTAGTAGTAGTAGTAGTAGTAGTAGTAGTAGTAGTAGTAGTAGTAGTAGTAGTAGTAGTAGTAGTAGTAGTAGTAGTTACAGGCCGCAATTGGGTGCGTTCTTATCTAGTATCCATGTGGAAGCCTGTAGGAACTCACTAAAACTCCGTGCGGTCGATTGGTACATAACAGCATGAGCTTTTGAGAGGCACCTAGTGGCCTTATGTATATGGTATTATAAAGTTGCAGCGGTGAACGATGATCGGAAAATTTCCTCTGGATAACAATAATCCAGAAAGCTATTTGCAACGCAAGGATCCCTGGGATTTTGCGGTCACAAACTTGACCCACAAATGTAAATTGACGTCATGACTATTATTTAGATGTCGTAGGATCGGCTTCCAAGACACTAATTGTTGACTACCTTTTGATTTTGGTAAAGATGCCGCTTTTCCGGGAGGGTTGAATATAATGAGCGCTAATTTGCTGGAGCAAATTTTCTAACGAACGACACTCGACGAAGTCGACGCGTTTGGTGTTTTGTTAGAATTTATTGACCTCAGGCGGGATTGATTTCCCCTCTGCTCCCCCGCAATAATTGATGAAGGAAAATATAGCAGACATCCTGGTAAATTTGGACATGACAGGAAAATCAACAGATGCGCACGCATATATTATGCACCTGATTATTGCTGCCTTCACAAGTCGCTTCTCTTGTATATTATTTGCTTCCTTGACGAATTGCTGCAAATTGCTAGCACCGTCTGCGTCTGGGGAGCCGATCTTCAGCACATCATTGTTCTCCAGGTTTGTTGTTGGTAGTTGCTAGTAGCTACAACAGGGCGAATCTTTAAGTATGGGGTACCGAGAGAATGCCGACTGTTGAATGCCGTAGGAAGCAGTGGCTCGAAAGCTACCCCGTGTTCGGCGGAAAGGGTTCGGCGAAAGTGTGTGGGACCAATTTAGTGTCTCAAAGTACCCCGTATCTCGTCAGAGCGCTCAATTATTGTTGTGGCTGGAGACTACTCCAGAGTCCAAAAGTCAATGTGGCATACGGGGGAGACTCTGGGGGAGGAGCTCAATAAGTAGTAGTAGTAGCAGTCGAGTCCTGTTATCCTTGTATTGGGTTGATTATTGAATCGTGAACAGCGTTGGCTGGTTGAGGTTGAGAAGAGAGATCAAGATAAACTACTTACACTAACCGCTTCCGGAATGGTTTGTTAGGGTATCCAGATCACGGGATCCAGGTCTCATCTTTCCTTTTTTTTGCGTCTCAAGCCCCTATCATCAAATATCAAACTCGTTTTATGTTTTCTGTGATAAAAGTTTCTTCTTCTCCCCAGGGTTGGTGCGAGCTGATAAGAATTCAATATTATTCAGTTTCAGTCCCTCCAGATCGATGTCATCTTCTCCCCATAATCATGTCTAGTTGTACGGCTTCCCGCGGTTCCTTACCCCTCCCCCGCTTTCTCGATCGGTTTGTCTCGTAATCGAGCGTCTTGGGCTGGCCAGTCGCGTGGGAGCAACGGATCTCCAAAAGGAGCTAGTTTCAAAACGAGCAAAGCCCCCTTCGGCCGCCTGAAAAATAAAAAATTCTCGAGCTTGACGAACTTGGTCATCACATACATACAGCGCTGCTCGTCCGGACGCCTGCATTAGGGGTTACTTGAGCAAAGCAGGATCGCGCGAAGATGGTTACGTCTCTCTACTTGCCATTGGGAGGTTAAATGATGCAATCAAGGGCTAGAAAGTAATCTCCTGACTTGAACTTGAACACCGCGTGTCATTTATTCCCAACAGAACAGGGCACGCATCTCGATCTCGAAAGTTCAACTCGAAGTTTGGATCAGGGATCCCTCAACCAACCACGGTATTGCGATGAGCTGTTTCGTCCCACCTTTGGCCACCTGACCCACATCGCAGTATCCAGAATATTGCCAGATTGGAAATTTATGAAGAGCTGTGATTTCTGCGAAAGAGACTGCGATGATAACTAATCAACGGCCGAGCCGTGGCAAGCCGAGTGTCTTGTGATCGCCACTTTTTGGGAACTGAAGATATCAACGGGATTTGGGATTCATGGAATTCATAGCGCTGATGGACAGTGACTTATTTCTCTCATCGTTGACTTTTTTGCGGAAAAGATATCATGATTCAGGACTCCGAATTGAACCAACGTTGTCATCAACTTTCGAGAAAATCAATCCCCCCCGGGGTTGCGAATCCGCATACGCAGCGTAAACCACGGGTGCAGCATGTACCAGGTACAGTACTAATTACATACGGATACGGACTTTCAGAGCGCGCATCAGAACAAAGTCGGCTCCTGACCGAAATTCCTCCGTTCCTTGGCCTGTGGTACTCACTGCGCAAGCGTTGACCCCTATTATGATTACTCAAAAGCACCCCTCCATTCGCCTATTTACTGAGATTTAAAAAGGCTAATCTGTTTAATGGTGTCTGCAAATCAGAGGTCTTCAAACTGCGACAGTATCATATAAAGAGTATGTGAACTTTTGCTGTCGGCGCTTCCATCGATTGATAGAGTAGTCAAGCTTGTTGCTTGTCAATAATACGACCTTTTATTGGCCCTCTTGTCGGATGCCGGTATCAGAACTTGCTGACACGGAAAAATTACCAGGAAATTTCAGGTAATGTTGCTCGGCTCTCGGCATTTCTCAAACGTTAGATGACATCTGCTCCGTGCTACCCTTCGGCGCTTTCGCACGACAGCAGAATACGCTCATTATTCTTTTTGAACGCGATTCTGTCTACATCAAACCCGCTGCAGCAATAAATAAATTTACGAGTAACTTGTACAAGATAATAAACATTGCTACCTCAAAACTACCACAGCAGCGTCTCACAATGTCATGTGAAAGCAACTGTTGCTCGCCATGATTGAAGTTTGAACCCTTCGTCCCCCAGATCATGAGAACGCCCCGTTTTTCGCCGGAGCAAAAATTCGGCAACAAAACCTTGTGCGTACTTGGCAAGTTGCAATTTTTTCGGTTTTAGCGGCACAACGGACCACTAACCTGTTGAAGTAAGCAAGCATAGACATGGTGGGCTTTTCGGCGGTTTCCATGTGGAACTGTTTCTGTAATCAGCGTGTTGATTGGCAAGTCATCCTTCTCCCGCTATGTTACTGGCATTCCAGGGAATTTCTGGTCCATCACTAGCCACCTTAGCGTCTGGTAGACTGCGGTAGTCTCCAGACCAGGCCACAGGCACTTGAACTTCGTCACTTTCACCAAGCCCGCTTTACAAGCTTAGCAGATGGCAATTGCTCCAGGAATTTGACCCCATAACTCCAGAGCAAGATCCCCACAGCCCACCTTGAAACCCCCAAGTCCCGTACTCCGTATGGGGGAGGCGATATTCTGGCGGGCTTTTTTTGTCCTTGTGTGCGCAGCTTGGAGGGTGGACAAACTTCCGCGAGCTGATGCAATAATATCCTACTTAAAAGCTCCGTCGCCCTCCCCCGCTTCCATCTTAACCCCTTTCTATCAATTTTGGCTTTTCTTCCCTTTTTTGAGCAAATTTATGTTAGACCCTCTCTACTCCTGGTGTTTGTGTTTTGGGACTTAATTTTTGTTTAACCCGAGTCTTCTCAAGTTTACTCCTTGTTGTCCATACTTACTTCCTATCTTCACTATCTGATTTACCTTCTCAAATTCTGGTATATCCTGTATGACGCCTTGAATACTTCCAATACTTCCAATTTTATTCGCCATGGACTCTGTCGACGTAGCGGAAACGCAGCCGCAGAATAAGCGGAAAGCTGCCGCTGCAGGAATTCAGAACACCACCCGCCCAGTAAAAAGACGAGCATCAAAAGCCTGTTGTTGTTGCAGGGCGCGCAAGGTCCGATGTGATGTGGTGGAAAACGGTTCTCCATGTACAAACTGCAGATTGGATGAAGTGAAATGTGTGGTCACTGAAAGCAAGCGCAGAAAGTCAGTTAGCACTCCTTGCAGTAGTAAAATCTTTTGCATGATAAACAGTATCATTCCCACTCCGAATGAAAGCTCATAGAGATTGGCATCCAGGAAATCCCGGGTTGAAGGCGAAGCTTCAAATCCATCCCCAACCCAGTCCGCGGACGGAATAGATGATTCTGGGTTTTCATTTGCGAATAAGGATGACCCTCACAGCGCAGCAATCCCTGACCCGCTGGCTCCATTGTCGCCCTCCCAGTTATCGGTGGACTTGGATCATGGACACCATGTCCCTCATCTACTCTGTTTGTACACCGTGTGTGTTTGGCGTTAACCCTCCATCACTAATAAACGTGGTAGATCAAACACAAGGTAGTCGCATAAATCACGAAGACCGGCGCCGCAGGATGTCGAGTATCTCGGCCCTTCCAGCAACCTACCCACTGTCCAATATGACCTCAACGGTGCAGCATCTACTGGACACCGATTTTGGGACACATTTTCCGCCTCAACCTACCCAACGACCAAGAGACTCGCTTCCAAATTTTATTCGTCCCCTGCCTGCCAAATTTCAGTCGGATGATATTGCGTACCTAGAAGCCAAGGGAGCCTTGACAATTCCTGGCCAAGGTCTTCGGAATGAGCTTATGAAAAGTTACCTGCAATTTGTCCACCCTTACATGCCGCTGTTGGAGTTGGATGACTTTTTGCGGACCATTGCCCGAAATGACGGCTCCCGTCGTATGAGCCTTCTTCTTTTTCAGGCAACTATGTTTGCCGGAACTGCTTTCATTTCTATGAAACATCTCGCAGCTGCGGGATACGAATCAAGGAAGGACGCGAGAAAAGCGTTCTTCCAGAGAGCTAGGGTATGCGAAATTCTACCCTCTCAACCCCAACTTCTGCTGACTTGTGAAAACCCGTAGCTTCTCTATGACTTCGATTACGAAGTCGATCGGATATCTTTGGTCCAATCCCTCTTGCTGATGACTCATTGGTATGAGATGCCTGATGACCAGAAGGATACCTGGCACTGGATGGGTGTGAGCTTGTCACTTGCGCATACCATAGGCCTCCATCGAGATCCGTCTACTTCTTGCATGGACCCTCGACGACAGAAACTCTGGAAACGAGTTTGGTGGAGTACCTATACTCGCGACAGACTTATTGCGCTAGGAATGCGGCGACCTACCCGGATCAAGGACGAAGATTGCGATGTTCCTATGCTCACGATGGATGATTTCGATATTCAACCCCTATCCCCGGAAGCCCTACAAATAGTAGGCGATGTTGAACTGGCACATAACACCGACCACCAAAGGCAACTGGCGACCATGTTTGTTGAAAAATCCAAATTGTGTCTTTGTATAAGCCATGTGCTTGGTGCGCAGTATTCTGTTCTCGGCCACAAATTTGGCGGCACAACAGAAACTACAATGATGTTGGTGCCCAAAAAAGCTACAACGGGAACTTGCGAAGTTCGGAAATGTGATCAGGAGTTGGAAACTTGGTTGGCTAGTCTTCCAGAGGCAGCTCAGTATCAGCCTCCTTCATCTTCCAGCTTCACCAAAGGAGAAGAGGTTCTTCATATTCATCGAGCTTTGCTAAGAATGATATATCTCACAACCTCGAGCGCATTACATCGCCCACAAGTTCTTCCAGCTACCCCCATCCCGACTGTTGAGACTGGACTGCAGGACTTGTCCCGCAACAAGGTCCGCCATGCCGCGATTGAAATCACAACCATCGCCCAGCATTTGCATACAATGGACCTAACACGTTATCTTCCCACTACTGGTGTTACTGTCCTCCTTCCGGCAGTCATAATCCATCTTCTTGATATCAAATCTAGCGATCCTAATATTCGCACCGCTAGCTTGCATCGCTTCTATCAATGCATGCAAATCCTACAAAGACTGAGAGAAATTTATGCCTCTGCAGACTTTGCTACATCTTTCCTCGAGGCCGCCATACGCAAAGCCGGGATCCAGGTCTCTACCCAGGTCCCTCAAGAGAGACCAATCCAACCAAGCGCACTCCATCTGTCAACCGGGCGTCCGAACGCCCTGACCCCGCCTCCAGATAGTTTGGCAGAAAAACTTCCAGACTTGACCTATCCTTCAGTTGCCCCTGGTGTCGCGTTCACTCAGCCAGACCAGCCAGACCTTTTCTACACTTCGACACCGCCTCCATCCGTAGGTAGTGAAAATGGTAGCACCAGCAATATTCGCCCCGACCGCTTCTCCGACGACACCCCAGTCACCGGCTCTGGTCAATCTGACACGAGTCTTACCGAGTTTATGAACCTTGCCCATGATGCAGATATCAACCAGAACGATCTGGACGCCTTGATCAATTTTGATGATGCTGGCGCGAACCTTTTTGCCGCTGAAGACTCGACTGGAGCCATTGATCCTACAATTACTAGCATGTCAAACGACAACAGCAACAAATTCAGTCTGGATAATGTGGACTGGATGCAGGATTTTGCGACAGGGAACGGCAACATCGGCACAGACAACGGTACACAAATGATCTCGAACCTCGATCTGAAACTTGCCGATTCCGGAGACGAAACCGGAGAGCACGTCATTACGTCCAATAATAACATGACACAAAACGCCTCTACGGAGAATATGGATGTTAAAGCTACAAGTGCCGAAGCCCCTGTTGATTCTGAGCCGTCACAACCGAGAGCAATCAGCATCCCTGCTGATACAGACATCATTGTTTCGATATAAACCTTGCCCATTTGGATTAATGCCGGGCTATTTTTTTTATTTTTTTCCCTCCTTGATCCCTGTTTTCATGTAACAAAAGCTTTTATGATTTTCCTACTTTGTGTTCTTTTACATATTATGGCTCATGGATGTGAGATCTAGATTTTGGAGTTTATACCCATGTCTATAGGCAGGGAATGTGTGGCGCCATTTTGATTTTTTTTTTTTTTTTCCTTTCCCGTATGATTGATACGGTCAGCCCTGGCACGGGCAATGAGGTTTTTAAAATATTTTCCTTATACACGGCATGTTAGATACTACTTGCTGATGAATCAATATCTTTATCAATGATCGAACAAAACCTGCATTATTCCCAAACTGTCACTTTTTGCACTTCAATCTAGAATGTATGCGAAGATATACTCACGCGTAGCACATGAAAAATAAAAATCTAATCTCATCAGCTTTTTCGCGTCGCGCCACGATCCATGCATTTCTCGAAAAATAATCCTAATTAACTTTCAACAATCGACATTCGCAATCGTACTCGTATCCTTCGGATCCCTTCCCCCTTCGCATCCTTGATCCGCGCTGATGATTTCCCCTACCCTAACCCCAGTCCCGGGGGCCCACCTCCCTCCTTCCCACCTGCAGTGCCAGCAGTGGACACTGAGCCACATTTCTCCATACAAACATATCTCAAATTGGCCGTTACCCCGAATGACGTAACGAGCCGAAGAAGCTAAGGGAAACGGAAAAAGTTGAAAAGAATAATGGCTCGACCTAGCTCGTTTTAATCCTGGATCCTGATCCTACCCTAACTGCTTTAGTACCGTCGTAACGTGCTTCGAAACGTGAAAGGGGGCGGCCCATGCTTCAATGGAGCTTTGCCATATCAGAGCCAATCAGCGTATCTCCATTTATTTAGTTAGACTGGGCAGTTTCTGAAGATGGCCAGCCCTCTCCGCAGCCTCGGTATGTTGTCTGCACGTTCGTGGCTCGGGAGGCATGTTTAGTTAAGTCTCGTCTGGTTTAGTCATGCGAGTTCACTTTAGCTCCGCTAGGCTGAACTGTGCCCCTTTTGGTAACTTATGAGGGAAAGACTGGGGTTTGAACCTTGCTGCGTCTGCTGTGGCTTTTGCGGGTGGGTACAGCTGTGGCTAGCTTCGTTCGGCTCTTTCGGCGTTGAGGTGATGACGAGGGGGCGCCTGTTGTCTGAAGACGGTATTGACAACGAGATAGAACCGTGAAGTGGGCGAGAAAGGTCTTTTGAGGGTGAAATCTGTTTGTTTCCCTGTTACGGCTTGGCCAGGGGAAGATTGTTTGATATCGGCAAAGCTCCTTGAGTCCTCTGCATCTGGAGCAGTCCACGAAGCAGCAGACACGGCTTGTATGGAGAAGCTAGCTATCGGACATAACACCGAGGATCTCCCGACAGTCTAACTGCAAATTCGCCGAGGATGGCGGTGAATTTCACCGAGGCATGGTGGATGGCTGGATGCATGCAAGCTCTCGAAGATCCTTTTTGAGCTCCTTGTCAATTTCGAAGCCCTTTTCGACAAAATCTCTGATAGAGTTGTTCGATGTCTATGTTCAGCCCGAAAGTTTGGCTATGTGCTCCTCAGGATTAATTACTGGCAGTAACGAACATTTGGAAACAGGGTCAAGCCCATTGATAAGCAAGGGTTTGAACTTGAGCCTAAAGCCAGAGATCTCCTAGCCGCTTCTGCACCGATTCCCTTAGAAACAGCACCGCCGCAGTTACAACCCATTGTCGAGAAAAGGAGTGTTGTTGTCCGTTCGAGGCGACGGGAAGTCCGTGTTACGACGCTCGAAAGAAAGACGACTATTGATGAATATGGAAGCCCCGAAGATATCCGCGGCCGCTATCCGCTTCCATTGCGAGATAGGGGTGTAATCCCTAGCTATCTGCTGCGTTAATATCACTACCAGGATTGGGCAGCAAGCTTGCTGAATGATGATGGCCAAGTATCAAAACACCCTTGGTGGTTACAACTAACAACTTTTGCTCCCGGGTCAGCTATCTTCTATATACCCTGAGAAGTTTTACATTCGCACAGTCTGGAATCAGAAGACCGGATTGCCTCGTTCACTCTGAAGGGGCAGCTACCTTGCCCGCTTAGTTTCAATTCCGAAATAACCTTGGGAACACTATATACCGTCGGATTCCACTTCGCATGGGATGCACTTGTAAAAGGCATTACAACGTGTTGCTCAAAGCTGGGCTTTATGCCTCAGTGTGTACATGCTGTGTTTTCACAATTCAGTGCCAATTCGCCGAGGACTTCAACAAAATCAAATGAAGTCTCGAGCACGAACTTTTTGAAGCTCATAACTTAAATGCCGCAGGACTCAAGATATCGACGCCGATGGCATGCCTCATTCCAATACCACTGGCTAGACCAATATGAAGTACAGGTACTTTGATGTGCTTCATATGAGATTGGCATTGCAACAGCATGAAAACCGAATTGATGTTAGATACCCTATCCATCCTATTTTACCCAAAAGAAATCCAATATGTCCCAAAAGGAATCCGAAGCTAATGATAACGGAGAACCGTGGAGTTGCAGCTCCACTGGTAAACTATCGTGAGCATTGAGTGCCGCTCCGTCTTTCTCCTTATAGCCGACCTATCACCTCAAATTTCGCAGGCTAACCGTTCACCTTACAATATACTCACAACGGCCACAGCAAGCGTCCACACATAGACAATCGCCATCATGACGTTTCGCATGCTTCCCGCACCACCAGTAGTAGTCTTGCCCTCAAGCTCCGGCGAATACTGTAGATGCGTGGACTTCTGGCTGCCGTTTGTGCTATATGACGCATCAACGCGCACCTGACCCGTCGCCATGTCCATACCCGTGATGCTACGATTAAAGAGGTTAAGAGAGGCAAGGGGCTGATAGTCTATTTTTTCACACAATTATCAATTAGCACAATGTCAATTATATGCGGGCAAGTCCAAGGAACAATATAAAAAGGACACTCACACGGCACCATATGTCCCGCATCATAAACCCTTGTAAACGAAAAGTTACCAAACTCCCTGGTTGCCCCATATTCTTTACCGTCCACCATCAAAGGCGCATATCCGGCTTTTCTAAAGTCTTCTGCATGCGAATAAGGCACCTGCAGCGACACCGCTTCCCCGCCAAACCAGTTGCAGACGTAATCGGCATCGCCGTAGATGAGGGCAACGCGGACAGGTAGATCTAGAAGTTCTGAAAGGTAGTCGAGGTAGACAGGCCAGACCGGATCACCGGTTTGTATAAAGGAGGCAAAGATATGGGGGTTAGATGACGTGGTATAGTTTAGATTGACACCGAGTGCGTTTTGAATGTGGGATCGGTTCAGGTAAGGGACGATGTGGCTTGCGGGACGTGAGTCCTAATATGGTTTGACAACGGTTAGTATTGGGTTATTGCTTTTTACATTGTTCTAGGGAGGCGCTGCGGAAGAGGGGAGGCGTGTGATCTTCTGCAATGACCATGCTTACTTCGGATATTTCACGGATATCATACTTGCCACGGCCAGAATAGTCGTACCAGGGCTCCTCTGTGGTAATACCGTTTGTGAGAATGAAGCCGGTTGTACTAGTATAGGCTGGTCAAGGTGCGACTTGGACCTTACCAACAGTGCTTCGGCATACAGCCAGTGCATCAGAGCAAACGGTGAAGTCAATAACATCCACCCTGCTCCTATTCCGACACGACTCTAATTCGTCTTGGCAGCCTCCTTTCCGGCTATTCGAGAATTTCATGTAGTCGATTATGCTTTGGTTCAGCTAAAGGGGACAATGAATGGTCAGATATAAACCTGCTATAGGTAGAGTGAAAACCAGAAAATACGCATTTTTGCGATTCAGCAAGATATATGAAAACATCGCATACCGGTCTAATTCCATACGTGTTGCTGGCTGCAAATTCTGGGTAGGATGGGTACTGCGATCACCGTGTCAATCCACTTTTCTTTATTATGTTTTGTTGAATGGGGGCTAGAGTGCTAACCTGTATCGCAGCGTTGATGATTCCATTGAAGATACCGATGGTGCTGAATTCTAGCTCAATGCCCTCGGCGCTTCCGTTCTTAATAAGCTCAGTCTGATCGATGAAGTATTTAAAAAACTATATACGGTCAATATTAGAACGGAGACGATGAATTGGTAGCAGTGAGCAACTCAACAGTAGGGCCGTAAACTCTGCTGTAAAATTAGCAAGTGATGTACGATCAACTTGAAGGGCGTTGAACCATACCCTCCATAGCTCTCAGTCCACAAGTTAAATCTTCGAGATTTGATCTCCGAATCAAGCTGGGGGAGAGCACTGTAGAATCCTTGCAACGCCTTCCAAATGAATGGCGCAGCTTCAACCGTGGTGTCCGCTGTTGAGAACGTCAGTACGAATGAGCCAATACATCGAGTTCGCATTTCCAATCGGGGCGATTACTGGTGTCATCTTCAGTTGCCATGCCGAAACGACCCTCAGCTTCGCCAATGGGTTCGGGATCGAATCCTCCATTAATTGGGTTTATCGAGCCGAACGCTGTCTGTGCGTACGAGAATCCTATATAGATGTTGGTCAGTGGACGCTGATTAATGGCCGGAGTCGAATTTCATAAAATCCACGTCCTACTGCTATACTTACCGACGCCTAGAGGTTGCGAGATGAACAGCATATTGGAAACCTCATTCCATGAATAGGGGTTAAGCTGCGTTTCGAGACTCTCTGTTACATTGCAAGGGCCAAGTTCTGTAGCCCTCTAGGTCAGCTATGCCGATTTATAAATCAACTAATTCAAGGAATCCGACCTTGAAACAGCCCATTGGTTGAATCCGACCCAGGTCCGCCATTCAGCCAGACAGTTATGGGAGCATTTGCCGGGTCATGCCTTGCTGCGAAAAACCAGAAGAACATGTGGATATCTTCATTAACGTCGACATAGCCCGAGTATGAATTGACGCCTGGCGTAGTCTCGCACAACCCCGGTTCCTTGTACCTTAACTTCACTCCTGATGGAGCGGTTATTGTCTTGACGCCTTCCGGGTCTGCGGGAATTCCGCGGCTAAGGATTTTGGCAGTTGGCTCTGCATTGGCAAGTGATAAGAAAAGAACCAGTCCCTTCAGGGTTGATAATATCCCGTGGTTTCTCATGTCTTGCAATTGAGGAATAAAGACGCGAGGGATAATGTCTAGATAACGCTTTAGGCCATGGAGAATCAACGAGCCGAGCACACTCTGGTCAAGAGCGCCATTATACCGGGATTTCCATCTCTATATAGGGCAAGGTACAAGGCGCTAGGTTGGACGAATGTACAACAAACCCAGCAGCAAATTCAGTTCTCATGATGCCCAGATGTACAAACAACACAAAATGCCGCAATCCGTCAAATCAGTTAAAAGCATTATAGGTGTAGGGGAAGAAATGGCAACGCTTCCAATCGCGAGCTGCGGAAATGTGGTCGGACCCGTTTGTTCAGCGCACGCAGAAGTTTCCGGACGGTAACAACGACAAGAAACGTGGATACGGATACTCATCAGTCGCCCATGAAAATACTTCACGGGCGAAAAATTGAGTCGAATACTGATGCTGAAAGAAGCGGGGACACGTTTGTCTGTGGTCGACCTATTTAAGGGCGTCGTATCCCTGGCTGACTGCACATGGTTTGTTATTCGATCGATGCGGAATCCCTCTGTCTCTGCTGCTTTATTGCAAATCCCCATTGAACTCGTTTCACGACGTATATGGGACGAGGTTGTTACATCGTATCTTGGCATGGTCCCGTAAGGAATTAGTTAAAGGCCTCTCCCGGCACATTGCTGCTGGATTTTCTTGAAGGACAAAATTGGCTATTTTTGCCTCTACCATATCCAGCCTGTTCAAAGAACCCTGGGCTATCTCCGTCTTGTCATACCGCTGTTATCTCTTAAGTCCCTTGGAATGTTCAATATCTTCCAAACAGCCCATATGTCGGCATAGATGATCATGGCTTTCGTTCGGATGCTACCAAACGAACAAACCGAGGACGAGTCAATCACCGAGAAGACCAAATTAATTACTGGACCAACTCGCAATCTGGGCTTTGTGTAACCAAATAGCATGCGGGGGATGTAAATAGCAAAGAGGCCAGCTCGTAGGAAACTTGCACTCAAATTATCAAAGCTCCGTCTATTGATTTCCTCGCACCTTTCAGAAAGGAGCAGTTGTCATCCTGGAACAATCCTCCCGCTGCTGCGAGAAACATGCCGGCAACCGACAAAAATTCCCGCAACACCAAGAAAATAGGGGGTTACCCAGTTGTGTCCACAAGTGGTCAATGATTCTTTCTGGGCCCTCTATCCGAGTGGTACAAGAAACCGACAACTCAACAGACTGGATGACAAACGGTGCTACGCCAAGCTGGGTGAAGAGTTCCGAGGAGTGTTTTGAGTCATGTGCACAATGGAATGACAAATCGGCGCGAAATCAACGAGGCGTTTGAATCTATCCATTCTTTAATTTGAGAAGCAGACGTCTAGGGCAGAGACACAATAATAGTTGTTGAGCTGGAGATAGAGTTGATGATGGTCAGGAACACGTCGAGATAAGGTCAGGGCTAGCTCCTGGCGCTAAAGCTAATCGGGGATTAGGGTTGACTTCCGGAAAAGCCCTGAAAATCACCCCCTATAGTTTTAAGCCAGTGTTGCTTCTCTTGAGCGACGGCGGCCCCTTAACTAGTAGGATGTTCAATCAAACCAAGAGGACTACTAGTAGCATCGTCGTACTCCCAAGGTCACAGGTTATATCAAAATCGGAACCCAATATTCAGACCTCGTTAGTTTTCCCTAACGGGCGCATAAAACCCAAGCCTCCCCTCAGGATCATACTTCTTCTTCAACTCCCTTAACCTCTCCAGCCTCCACGGCTCAAAACCATACCAACTCTCCACCCCCTCCTCCCCAAACGCATAATTGACATACGCATTCATCTCTATCTTTCCACTCCCGTCAAACACGATTTTCCGCAACTGCTCCCCGAACGCCCTTGCCATGTCATCTCTCTCCGCCCCAGCAGGCTCATAGCTTATAAACGGCGCCGTTAGTATATTTGCCTCACGGTGTGGGAATGCGGTTGACTCTGCAGCGACGGCTCGCACGCCTTGAACAGGGTAGCCTTCAAAAAAGTATACAGAGTTATTCAAGGCTGGGTTTGCATGGGTGGTGTGGGAGAAGAGGTCAAAGGCGGTGCGCTGGGCCGCGACATTATACACTTGAAGGTCGACAGGAAAAAGGATGTTGACGAGCCCGGCCTTTTGACAATATGTAGAATTGTTGTCGCCACCTAGCCATTTGGAGGTGTCTGTATAGGGACCATTGCCGGATATGGTCTGGAACGGGTTGATATTCATGAAGGGGTCGACGTATCTGGGTTCGACAGCGGGGACCCCTTCTTGGAGGATGTAAAAAACGACTATGGACTGCAATTTGACGTTAGTCTGCTGCCTCAAGTCTGCGTACATCTAAGTATACGATGCGGAAGTTAATGAGATGTAACTCTGTACATGATCCGGATCAGCTTCGGGGTTGTTCGTGAACACGGAAAAGCTAATCACATCCACTGGCTGGATACCGTCTTTTAATAAATACTCGTTAATTGCCGTGTACACGGCCTCAACTTTGTCGTGGGTAAAAAGAAATCCCTGATAAGCCCACTGATCATCATCGTGGACATCATATATCCTCGAGGTGAACGACGTCACGATGCCAAAGTTATGGCCTGCCCCCTTGACCGCCCACCAGAGATCGGAGTGCCCATTAACAGTGACTGAGCTGCCATTAGCAAGCACCATATCCAGTGAAACAAGCTGGTCTGCAATAAGACCATATCGCCCTTGTAGAACGCCATGCCCCCCTCCTAGGCCTGGACCCATCATACCAACGCACTCGCAACTTCCAGTCACTGAAGGGATGTTAGCAAAATTAATCTAATAGCAACAACCAAGCTTCTACACCCCCTTTCTTTATATGTAATGTACTAGTAATCACCACAGACCTGTCTTCTTCCCCTTCTCCCAGAGTGCCTCCATAACCTGCTTAACCCGCACTCCACCGCCAAACGTAGCCGTCTGTCCATCATCTGCCACAGAGATCGAGTTCAACTGCCTCAGCCAAATCAAGATACCCTCCCGCATGTTTCCCAAACTGGAAATCGCACCGTGGCCTGTACCATAGGCAAGAAAAGGCACCTCGTGCGCATTGGCATATTTGACCTGAAAAGTACAGTAGCAGGTCAGCATACTTCACTTCAAGTTTCTCCCCCCCCCCCGTTCCATTTCTTCCTCCATCCCCTTCATTACCCAATTTAAAGCACATCCTACCGTCTCCGCTACATCACCCTGAGTCCCCACATCCACAACAACCGTGATATTAGGCGCATTCCGCACCGACCAGCGCTTCGTGGCTGTGTCAAACCCCTCCGAGCCCGGAAAGTATATGTTTGCGGCGCCAGATAGCTTGGGGCCAAGCTCGTCCACAATCCCGCTTATGCCACTGTAGCCTTTGCTATTAGTACTGACATAGTAATTGCATGCGCTATTGAGGTATGGGAGCGGTGAAGCGTGAGGCTGCAGATGGGGGCAGAGGGTCCCCAGCATGCCAGAGAGGGCCAGAGCTAGGAGTTCCATCTTCTGCTTTTAATGAGATTTGCTGATAACTGGAGAGATTCCAGAGTAAGGAAGGTGCGATCATGACCGTCTCTTTCCTACTTTTCAAAAGGGAGGCCACTGATGCCTAACCACAGAAAAGAGAACCTTGGAAGGTGCGATGGACCCGTGAGTAAACACGTGGACGCAGATTGCTCCTTCCTGATTCAACGGAGAAGGCATGACCTCGAGATAGAAGGCACTGCGCGTGATCATATCGAAAGTTGCGATTTATGAATGCAGCAGTCAGTCATCAATAGAAAGATCTGAGATTATGAGTTCAGGTCGTCAACAAAAGAAATAAAATAAAATAAAACAAAATAAAAGAGAGAGGGAGGTAGAGAGAGAGGGAGAGAGAAAATAATTAAAAATAAACCTTAAATAAATCTTATCTAAATACTTATCTAAGAGTCTCCGACTGTTCACAGGTCTGCTCAGAGCCTGATGAGAACTTCATTTTTTCATCTCTCGAAATTAGAATCAATCACTGATTGGATTGTTGAGTCAAAATAACTGATTCTTAAAGCACAGAGCTCTAAGGTGTTGTCCTGAGACAATTAAGATGAAAAAGAAGGAAAAATAATGAGAATCAGTTCCCCCGCAAGCTTAAACCAAACCCCCCTGACGGCCGAGTCCCGACGGTCCGCCCCCACAAACTGTAATAGCCGCCCCCCACGCCAGGTGCCCTACCAAAAGAACACGACCGCTTCACGAACCCGGGATACTGGCAAACCCCTTTGACATGTACATGCACAGTCGCGCTTCGCGCTTCGCGCATCGCGTATTTAGTTACTCATCATCCACCCCGCTTGCGGAACAATTAATATATCCAACTGCAAGCAATGGCTATGATAGATAAGGAATTATGCAAGTTATGAAGCAAACAAAAAGAAAAGTATAATGAAATGACTTGAAACTGTGTCATTTTTCCTATGCTATGCTTATTGCTAATGCTTATGCTAACTAATTATTACCGCTGCCGCCAAACCATTCATTCCCTTTTCCAAATCACCATTCCGTTGAATCCTTCCGCTTCCAGGGGTATATTTTGTTTTCCTTTCTTTCTCCATAGTACGGTATCTCCATAACAAACTCAATTAAAGAAAGGAAATGCAAACAGCAAGCGAGCACTGGAAAACAAACAGAAACTAAAAGAATGAAAAGAAACCCTCATCCATCGTCCCATCATTACAAAATCGTACCAGGCCTTTTGGAGAATACTTTCGCATGGGCGGGTAAACGAGCATACACCATACCCCACCCAGATTAATAAGGCGAGTAGTAACACAAAGCCAACTAGTGAAAGTAATCAGAAAGAATCGAAAACAGCACATTAGTCATCCCCGTCTTGTCAGTTCTTGGACAAGGTCTGCGCGCCAGCTGTATCGTTACCAGTAGCGGTCAACCCACGATCCTCCAGCAACGCAGTCGGTGCAACCTCCTCGAGCGTCTCATCGGAGAACTTGAGATCCTCTTCGATATCGACGGTGTCTTTGATCTTCCAGAGAATAACAGGCAACGCGATGACAATGGAGCCGCATAGCAGAGCCCAGTTGATGGCGAAGGTGGCCATGAAGGATACCTTTTTGTCATCAATTCTATCAAAGGTTTGTTAGTATTGGCAGTTATATTGCGCAGGTGGTAATAAAAGCATGGAGGGTGGACATACTGCCAAGTAACGGCACCACCAGCGGACTGTAGACCCTTGTAGAAACCTGCAAAATTGGCGAGCTTACGGCCATTGTTGGTAAGAGCACCCATGAACCTAAAATCAAAAAGAATAAAGATTAGCCTGTTATGCGGGAGAAACTGTTAAGGAACAGAAAAATATACTAACCAGTATACGCAGGTTTGATAGGCAGCGTCATAGAAGCCATAGAAGATATACAAGAACATGCCACCGACATATTCATTATCCTTCCAGTCAATACGTGGAGCTCCCTCGGCCTCGGTCATTTCACGAGTATACTGTCTTTGCCAGACGTAACCGCCTCCCCAGATTCCCATGGTCAAGGCGAACAGGAGCCCAAGTCCAACACGGGCGCGCATAGTCCGGCGCATGAAATTCATATCCAGCAAGTAGCCAAAGCTAAAGGCACCGGCCATCTGGGCGAGGTAGTAAAGACATGTGTTCAGGGAGCGGGTGCGGATGTTAAATCTGGCGGAGTTGACGTTGTTGAAGTGGTATGTGTAGAACCAGTTACTGGCAATAAACATAGGGAAAAGCAAAACGATGTAGTAGTCACTTTTCAGCACTTCCCACAGACCCTTGATTTCGGAGGACCACGATGGATTCTTCATGACAATAACCTGGGAGCCATCAGGGCGGCGGACGTACTTCGACTCAACGAGGCCAAAGCAGAGCAAGAAACCGAGGAACATGAGAACCATAAAGGCGATGTAAGTAGCGTCACCAACAGCTTTTCCTTCGGGACTATTCATAGTCTGGAACAATGGGACCTGTAGGAGACAGCAGATTAGAGGGCTGTGCGGTAATGTTTATTTGCTCATGTATATAACATACCAAGCTTCCAATGACACCGCCAAGATTGAAGATGACCCAGAACCAAGAGATGTATCTACCCTTGGATTTCTCATCGGGATAACTCATCATCACTGCACCTTGAGCACACCACAAACAACCAGCACAAGCACCCAACAAAGCACCGGCAAAGGTGAGAAAGCCAAGGTTGCGGTTATGGTTGTAGGACAACATAGATCCGACATACAAGAAATATCCGAAACCGCCGAAAAACAGGGTGTAGCGCAGACCGATACGATTGGCAATAGAGCCGGCGAAGAAACCAATCACGGCAAAAGTGCTGTAGAGAGCAGTGTTGCCCTGATTGACAGCGTGAGCGTCTTGCTGGCCACCACCTCCCAAACCATTGAGCGCATTGTACATGCCCGGGCACAGGAAGCACACGAACGAAACCAGGAGGAGCTGGGAGGTCGGCGAGGCATAGTACGGAAGAGTGAGGGGCCCGATCTTCAGCTTTTTATACATCCATGGCTTTCCTGTCGGCGCGGCGACAGGACGGTGGACGGCTTCTTCATCGCGGGCCTTTTCGACATTTGGGTCAGCGGGCTTTTCCCCCGGGGCAGACATGGTTGGAGAGTGTCGAAGTTGCGTAACGACGGCGAAAAGAGAGGGTAATTGGTATGGATATGGTGGATAGATTCTGTAGAAGATTATGAATATCCGGGGTCAGTAGACTGTATCTAGGTAAGTTAAAAGAGAAGAGATATTTTGAAGCAAAAGAAGAAAAAAAAAAAAAGAAAAAAAAAAAAAAAAAAAAAAAAAAAAAAAAAA
>PDNB01000325.1:0-18518 GCA_002573585.1 Helicocarpus griseus UAMH5409
CGGGTTTTTTCGCGGGTCGGGTCAGTGACCCGGCGGGTTCAGCGGGTCGGGTTAACAACACTAGTTGAGAGGATAGAATCTCTGAAAGTTGTTTCTCACAGTCAATTTAATCAAGGGAAGACTCTAGCAGCAGAGCGAACTATGCAAGAGGCGATACAAATGATTGTGAATCAGTGGGGAGTACAGCATTCTTGGGTCCCTGAATTTATGAATGTTCTGGAGGGTTGGCTTCGAAGTTGGGGCCCGGAGGAGGACGCCAACACACTACGGGGAGAAATAGAGGGGTTGATGGGGAAGGATGAAATCAATGAGCAGCTTGATGGAGTACAAGGCTTGCTTTGTTGAGACGAGATCAAAAGAAGCTTGAAATATATACACCCCGCCGGAAGGAATTGATTCACTAATAACTGATCCTCATAGGTGGTTGCATATTTGTATTTACTTTCTGTCATTTTATTCAGGTAACTCGCAGATAAGAGCACACTACTCATGATGTCTTGAAAGCAGGAAATTGATACTGCCCTCTAGCGGTGAGTATGTTTAATACTCGATGGCTTATCATGTTGTGAAGAGTTATCAGGTAGGTAGTGAGCTTGGGCTTTCTGCTCAAGACCCTTCCTTAGCATCAACCAGCTTTCCGACTTAGGCAATACTAGTAGTACTCAGTGGTGATGTAAAAAAGAGAAATTTCTCTAGAGAGAGAAGAAGATCAAGCCAGCGCCCATGACAGATTGCAGGAGAAGACGGCATGTATGGATGAGTTGGATGGCGTTGTGGTGGTGGTGGTGGTGTGGCAGAAAATCAGGATAAGGGCCCAGACTCAAGCCGAACTCCGTGGCGCGCGCGGAATAAATAAGACGGGCTTATGCCACCGGACAGAACGTCGGTTGTTATTCTCTCCTTATATATGCTAATCAATCAACGGGCTGCTGTTACATAGAGCAAGCGACGTACATTCTATGTTTTATTCGCTTCTTACTCCAGCGTGCACTCTGATAGAGCGGAGATAGTCACAGCATTTACCTTTCAGCCTACCACGATTTCTTTCTACTTCGCGGAGCGGGGAACCATCAATCCGCCACCGAGCAAGCAATAAAACACAAACTACCAACCTCTCCAAGGGCTACCTACCTCTTAAAAACCAAGCCTCAGATAGAACCTGAAAAGCTGCTATCAGAAATGTCTACGGGATTCCCGCCAGCTGACACGCCCCTCCCCTCTCAACCTCTCCCGACCGTCAGCATCCCCACCTCCTCCCGCCGCACCTCTAGAGATGAGGGGGAAACAGAACAAGGTGTCTCGCCAACAGCCACCACACAATGGCATCCCCAGCTGAACCGGACACAGAGCTGGAGTGAGCAGGATATGAAGCACCAGCTACAGCAGCGCTTGATGGGGTTGGAGAAGGAGAAGGAGAGCGGGTTCACGGAGATTGAAAAGGGATGATTGCGGGGGATGGGCGTTAGATATATGAGTGTGAAGAGATATGATATACGATGTTATGACGAATGATGAGTGATGACTGAAAATGAGCGATGGAAATCATGGGGAAATATCAGGTCTGATCGATATGGTTATCAGTCACTTGCGCAAGGGTATATATGGGAGTTTGCGGCGTTTAGCGGATCCGACTCTTCGACATTTTATTTGAGTTATCAGTTGAAATATCTGAGCAATCTGTGAATATATATATTTTGTAAAATAGCGTTTTATTCTACATATTGAAGTTGAATTTCGTTGGCGGTTGAATGCGAGAGTTTGTTATCGGATAGCTCCCTTGAGGCTGCAGGGCCCCAAGCGTTGCCTTCCCTTCCCTTTTGCTCTCAGTGACGCCAACGTCTTTTCTTCTTCTGCCAAAACAGCTTCACATTCCCCCACACAACCACTCCTCGCCCATCTGCTATTGCGAGGGTTTCTCTAAACCAACAATATCACTGCGCTTCTCGATTTCTTTACCAAATTCATTCAGTCCTAGACTGACTGCCCGCGTGCTCACACCCAATGTGGTGTTCAAGTCCCTCTCCAGTAATCTTTGCTTCTGGTCTTTTGAGGGGATCTCACCCGACTTGACCTCATCCCCTGCCGCTTCAAACAGCCGCGACAGGTCGAGCAGACTAGAAGACTGAGATGGATCGCGCAAGGAAGAGTATGTTATTAACCTCTATGGGCTATGACTATATCTTATGCTAATACTTTTGCTGTTCTGAAGGAGAGCTGCGTACTCTGAACGCACGGGCATGGGCCAAAGAGACCGGTACGTTCATCTGCCCCCTCCCCTAGCACCTTTGATATCTGCCATTCTTTATACATTATGAGTATACTTAAACGAAAAAAAATAAAAAAAAAATTCAGATATTTTCCCGGTTAACAAATCCCTCGATTCCGCCCTGAAGAAGAATACCGCATTTATCAAACGTCTCCGCACCGGCATCACCGCAGCCGCCCTCCCCACTTTCCTCACCGATATCCGCACCTTATCGCTACACAAGTACCTATCTGAGATCATATCTGCAGCCTACGAGGGTTTCTGTAAGCTCAAGTCCCCCGGAGAAATTTCCGCCGGAGTCGAGATCGCCAGCGCCCTGCATCAGCGGTTCGGTCCGGATGAATTCACCAAGCAGCTCGGATGGTTGTTGGGTCGCGGTTTGACGACGCCGGATAAAGCGCAGCTAAAGGCCTGGACACAGGATGTGCGTGAGCGGGAAGAGAAAGAACGGTTGGGCAGACAGCGGGTGCTCCTACGGGTCGTGACGGAGCTGTGGCTGGTTGGATTTCTGCGGAGCTTGGATGATGTGGAACGTCCGGAGGATTTGGGTTCGAAAGGGAAGGATGCAGCGTCTACGGTTGGTGGGAAGGGTTCTTCTGAAGTATTAGCAAAGTCTAAGCCTTCCCAGACTGCGGGGAAGAATGATCCGGACAAAGAAGCAGAGCCTTTCCCGCTTGAGGTGTTGAAGGATCTTTTAGGACACGACCGCGAGCATGTCAATCTACCTCTGGCGGTATTGTTTGCTAGGACTTACAGCTGGGATATCTTGGGGGCGAAAGGGATGGAGGAAGGCAGGAAGAATGTGGAGGCTGATGGCGCAACCGGAACGGCTACTGGGAAAGATGGCCCAGAAACTACATCGGGCGACGAGACTGCAGCAACGAATGGAGAGGCTGTCGAAGACGACCCTCCGCTAACGTCTGAAAAACTTCAGCTGCGGTTCAAGAATATCCTTGGCAGGTATCTCGAGGACGTCAAGGGGCATGTTGTTCGCGATCAAAAGGCCCTCGCAACGCAGAGTCGAAAAAATGCGGAGGCATATGTGAAGAGCGGCGAGATTTTCGAGGATCGTCAAGCCAACTTTGAGAAGCAGACGAAGGCCCATGAAAAGCTCGTCTCCAACACCCAAGTTCTCTGTGAGATACTTGGTTCGGATATGCCGGATCTAATGGAAAAGGAAGCGGCGGATTCTGCGCTTGGTGGCAGCATCGGCCTCGTCAAAACCGGAGAATATCTACGTGGACAGGGTGAAGGCGCGGGTATCTGGGAAGATGAGGAGGAACGCCGATTCTATGAGAATCTCGTCGATCTCAAAGGCAAAGTGCCGGCTGTCCTTCTTGAAGATGGAAAAAAGAAGAAAGCTGATGGAGACGACCAAGTGAAGAAGAAGGCTGACGGCGAAACAACCAACGGCGTGACAGCTGTTGATCAATCTGGAAAAGGGGAGACTGCGAAATCAAACCAGACTCCGTCTGAGCCACCCAACCAAGAAGCTGATGACCAGTCCACGGCCATGGTTAACAAGACTGTTGGCGCCCAAGTCGATGCACTGCTGTCCAAACTCCCTGAACTCCAAAACAAGGATCATGTTGACCAGCTGGCCTTGGACTTTTGTTTCCTCAATTCCAAGGCGTCCCGAAATAGATTGGTGAAAGCCATTCAAGAAGCTCCCAAGGGCCGCACAGATCTTCTTCCTCTATATGCCCGTCTGGTTGCTACTCTTGGCCAGTACCTACCTGACATTCCCCAGAGCCTTATTAACTATCTTGATGAAGAGTTCCGGAGTTTGCAACGTCGTAAACAAAAGGAGTTCCTTGGCCAGGTCCGTACAAGCAATATTCGATATCTGGCTGAACTTACCAAGTTTGGCGTTGTACCGGAGCATGTTATCTTCCACTGTTTCAAAGTCAGTCTGGACGAATTCTCTCGTATGAACATTGAGATTATCGGCAACTTGCTAGAGAACTGTGGTCGATACCTCCTCCGAAATTCAGAAACCGCCCCACGGATGGCATCCTTCCTGGAGACGCTCGGCCGCAAAAAGACAGCTCAGCATCTTGGCCAGCAGGAGCGCATGGTCATAGAGAATGCAATGTACTACGTCGATCCTCCCCAGCGACCTGCTATCCAACAGAAAGAACGCACTCCTATGGAGCAGTACATTCGGAAACTTATCTTCTTTGATATGAACAAACGGAATTACACCAAGATTCTAAAGTGTATCCGGAAGCTTCACTGGGAGGAGCAAGAGGTGAGACATCGCTTGCTTCTTTAGATTGCCATATCATTTCATATTGACAGAAACAGGTCGTCCAAATTCTCGAGCGGATATTCAGCAAGCCAGGGAAGGTCAAGTATGGCAACATCCATATTCTGGCAATCCTTGTTAGTGCCCTCTACCGATACCATCAGGATTTCGTTATCCAGATCGTAGATAACATACTCGAGTCTATCACGCTTGGACTTGAGTCAAATGACTTCAAATTTAACCAGCGGCGTATTGCTGAGGTCAAGTATCTTGGAGAGCTTTACAACTATAAGATGGTCGACTCACCTGTCATATTTGATACGCTTTATCGGATTGTGACATTCGGACATGGTTCGTGCATATCTTTGTTCTGAATTATAACGCAGAAGCTTACTGACCGAATCTCAGAGGGAGGCATTCCGGCGCCGGGGAAAATCAACCCACTGGATATGCCCGATGATTTCTTCCGAATTCGATTGGTGTGCACTCTTCTTGACACCTGCGGGGTCTGCTTCGATCGAGGATCTGCGAAGAAGAAACTCGACTTCTTCTTGACCTTCTTTCAGGTACTGTCTCTAAGCTGGAAACGCTATTGTTGCAATTTCGTTGCCATTGCTAATATCATTTCAGTACTATCTATTCACCAAGGATAGAGCACCCATGGAAATAGACTTCCTTATGCAAGATACCTATGCTTTGACTCGCCCGCAGTGGAAGATTGCTACTGATGCCGCTGAGGCTACCCGCCTGTTTGGTGAAGCTGTCGCACAGAACTACGGGACTACGCAGGAAGCGGATAAAGCTCCTGAGCCAGAGGATGAGGGAGAGAGTTCCTCGTCTGACGAAGGATTGGAGGATGATGCAATCCCTGACGGAGACGAAGAAAAGGATGAAGAAAATTCATCTAGTGACGAAATTGACGAGGTATGGATTTTGAAACTTCGTATATGTGTCGAACTTCTATTCTAACTTTCTACCTTAGAATGCGCGTGATCAAGACCATGAACGCGGCTCTGAATCCGAAGAGGAAGAGCAAATCTTCGTTACCCGCCAGGAAGAAGAAGTCGATCCCGAAGCTGAGGCTGAATTCGATCGTGAATTTGAAAAAATGATGGCTGAGAGCTTGCAGTCCCGCAAGTTTGAGCGCAAGGCGATGTTCGACGTTCCCCTGCCAATGAGACGTACCACCCGAGATACTTCGGCGGCGGACGAGAATAATGAAGCTCCCAACCAGAATGGCCCGAACACGATGGCATTTTCTCTCATGACCAAACGGGGGAACCGACAACAGGTTTGCAGTTACTTCCCATGTAATCATATGTATTTAAGGCTCTGCGACAGAGTCTCTAACTGTTATTTTACTCTTCTCCAGACGAAAACCATCGACTTACCCTCGGACTCCAGCTTTGCCGTTGCGATGAAAACCCAACAACAGGCCGAGCGCGAGGAGCAGCAGCGCATCAAGAACCTAGTGCTGAACTATGACCTGAGAGACGATAATGAACCCAGTGACGGTGAATTTTGCCCAACCTACCCACCCTTCGTGCTGGAAGAGAACCCCAATACTAAAGGAAAACTACGTTATAAAGGCCCTGATAAGCGACCCCATCGCGACCCGAGGAATAATGATAAATCGAGCTCGAACCGGAGTGGATTTCGCTCTCGCAAGTTGCAACTTAGCGATGTTGATTGGTATGCTGAGAGTTAAATTATTATTTTGCGGCCCCTGGACCCTAAATACCCTTTGGCCCTGAAGAAGAAAAATCGTTGGGAACCCTTAGCGAAGCGGTTGTGTTTGAGAGAAGAACAACTTTGCTAATTTTTGGTTTCCCTAACTTGTGGGGAAAATTTATCATACAGGACTTGAGAATACGCACTGGTCTAAGAAACATGCCCACGCCTACTTCACCTCTTAACAATGAAGAGGATAAGAAGAATGAGAATCGCGATTGCTAGAGATATAATGGATAGAGAACCTACGAATCTCCGTATGATCGGGTACAGAGCACTCACAGCTATCTTCACTCGGGGGGGTATCTGGGCTCCTCAATGCTTGCGTTTGCCCGGAGCCTACGGAAGATAAACACTTCAGCTACTCAACGGAGAAAAGAAACAATAACGATCGATCCTACCGCCGAAACAACCCCCAATTTACACATGACCGTTACCACATAGTCGGGAGGGAAAACGAGCAAAAGGTCCCAAAAAGGAAGAGGGACTCCGGTATTTTCTCGCCAGGTCCGTATGTTTGAAGTTTCGAAAACACATGGATCGTCGTGCCGTGCCAGTCAGATCCGCTCTTGCGTGGAAGCGGTATTCGGGGTTTACGCTTTGACCGGTGGGGGATTGACTTATTAAACTATGAAAACTTGTATGTATCTTGATATTGGAACTCATTGAACGCTTTTTTGAATGGGGAGAAGGGGAAGATGGGAATTGTGGTTTAGGGTTGATGTTCTAATGTGGTGGGTTTGTGGATTTGGGGTTCTATTGCGAGGGTGACTTTTTGCAATGTGTTTAACTAAAGATCAACAATATGAAATGAGATTGTTTTTATGTTTCCATACTGATTTCGAGGGGGCGTTAGGTTGTTCTTAAGTACTGAATCAATCGAGTATTTTAAAAGGAATCGTCATCATCGAGCTTTTTGCCCTTCTGCAGCTGTCTATCGGTTAACATAGCACGTCTTTGCATGCATCTATCTATCTATCTATTCATTTAACATCCATAGGCGGTCAATCCCCTCCGTATATAACAACGCCCTTTCCCTCTTCTACCCCCTCAATCACCTCCACTTCAACCCGGCCCCCAACTCCAAGGTAACCAACACCCTCCCATCCGCCCACACCTCCACCACCTCCGCTCGAATATGATTGCTCGTACTAAGCCGCCCGCCAAATTCTGTCTTCCACTCTGCCACATCCCATTCCAGTCCGTGAGTGGTGATGGTCGCTGGGCCGGCGACGGGGAGGATTCCAATGTTTTCTGACAGGGGCTGCTGGGGTTGAGTGGTTGGCGGGTTTGCCAACGAGGAACCGCCTGGTGTGTGAATTCTGTTCAGACCCTGGTGGAGGATGAAGGTCATGCTTTCTTCGGAGATTAGGTAGAGGAATGGTGGGGGTGGGGAGGGTTGGGAAGGGGAGGTAGGGGAGGGGAATGGCATGTATAGATGGTGGATTTGCGAGACGGCTTGGTCGACGCGGCCGCCTAGGCCGCCTAGGATTAGGATGTTTAGTTGCTGCTGCTGCTGTGTTTGCGGGGAGGAGGTGTTGGATGCGGGGTCAGATGATGACGATATGATTTCGGGAGCGTGGGAGTGCAAATAGTGTAGACATTTTGTAAAATCTGTTGTCTCCTGATCTGGGTCGTAGAGGACGGGGACGCGGAGGTCTTCGTAGTGCTTGCGGACTTGCGGGCTGATGGAGTCTAGGTCTCCGAGGATTGCGTTGGGAAGCTATTGTTTTGTTTGATCGAAGCGGGAAGGTAAATTAATTAGAATTTCTCAGTTCTTTACATATACGATTCATTTGTTTTACTGGCATATATGGAATTGGAATATGTATCTAACCTCTATAGATTCCTTCCCCTGTGCATGCATGAGAGAGTAGAAGCGATTTGCGCCGCCGTCTGCGCAGATTGTGAAGCATGCTGGATTTATGGAGTGAATTGTCAGTTTGTAGATGCATTTGTTATGACTATACGATGTTTTCAATATCATTGAAGATATAGTATGGATTTGATCTCACCACGTTTTTTGAGGACGTTGTATGCATTCTGGTTAATGGGCTGGTTCAGGACCAGGATAGCAAAGGGGGTAGATGGAGGAGACGCAGTGTCAAAGAACTGCGCAGGATACCAGTCCATTGGCAGTATCTGTATAGAATGGTATAGTGATATAGTGATCAAGTGTGAATACTCTGCAGCCCTGATCTATATATCGCCGGGATATGCAAGGTATGCAGCCGTGGGGTGACGTTGAAATTACCCAGAACGGCAACTCGAGACGAATCGGTGCAGACAGCTGGAGAAATATTACTCCGAAACAGCTGAGTCAGCCGAACCCAGCAGCAGGCCGATTCTGGATCGGCTAGTCCAGATGCGGTTAGGGGTCAATAAATTACCACTCTGGGCCAGGCGTGCGAGGCGCGATGAGGCGCTAGTAACGGGATTACGTGTGTCTGTAATATCGAGTGAGGAATGCGTGGATTTGGCAGTGCAGAAGGGCGGTCCAGGGGAAACCTGGCTGTATGGAGGTATTAGCAGCGTCAGACAGCGTAAGATACCGTCCCAAAGCGGCATAGTCAGGGAGAACAAGGTGCGTCGGCGTCTCCATAGCGCCCAGAGTGGCCTTTCTGCCATACCCCTTTCTCACGCTGCTGTTTGTTCTTCTCTGCTCCATCCCATCCCGCAACCCCCTAAGGAGATCTCTCTCTTCCTCACTCTCACTCACTCTTCTCTTCCCTTCGCTTCTTCTTCTTCTTCCGTTGTTTGCTGCTGCCCACTCCTATCTCTCTCTCTCTCTCCTCCTCCCCCTTACCTTTATTTACCCCTGCAGTCTAACCGGGTGTACGTCGTCCTCCAGGCCAAAGGCTTCCCACAACCCCAGCCAAGTCGAGTTCACGTCTCCCATCCACCTTCGTTCTATTTTTTCCCCTTTCTTATATCTTCGTCTTGTCTGGACAGTATTGATTGAGCTTGTGCTGTCCCGTTACCTTGTGCTGCCCCCTTTGCTTGTCTCTCTTTTGCACTCGTACCCCTGTTGGAAAATATCGGCAAGGTCGTGGAACCTAGCAATCGCCCTCTCTTCTCTCCCTATTCACTCTCTTCCACTTCCTCACTGCATTGGTGCCCCGTCCCTTGAACAAAAAGAAAAAACACATCAAGTTATACAAAGAGAGAAGAAGGTATGTGTGTTGTTGCTCTGTTGCGGATGCCATTATCATTGTTATCAATGACTGGCGGCTTCTGTTCTTTACGTGTCCTCGAGTGTTTATGTTATACATCTTTGCTGACAGCAGCTGTGACCATAACAACCAGATCTTTCTTCCCTCCTTCCCTTCGAGTCCGTCGAATACAACCCTCTACTTATTCGTTTTTATCTCCCGCCGTTGAGCCTCCTACAAGATGGGTAAGCCTCGATTTACTTGTTACAATCCTGTTTACATACTCCCGGTCCCATCCCCCGTATCCGTGCAGATCGTGGATTCCCCGTGTTGTGGATTCCCCCTTGTTGTGTTATTTCATAACTACCTACGAGTATCAGAAGAGAAAGAACAGTTGCTATGGGCCACTTGAAGTATCGAATTGTTATGCCCAAGCAGGAGTACCAGATTTCTATTGGCCCTGCTACTCCAAGTTCAGGCGAACTCACGATCGGAGAATCTTCTGCCAGCTCTGTTGAGGAAGACAAAGTGAAACCGTCGGAAGTTGCAGATAAAGCTGACTGTGTGATTCCTCCAGCTTCAGCCGCTAACGGTATCCCGGCTCCCACGCGACCTTCTCCAGCTGCAGGCAATGCATCTGGAAAATCACCCTATGTCGAACGCAGCAACCCAATGGGTCAGGGTGCTGCCCAGACCGTTACTTCCAAGGATCCCAAGGCCGCTGCCCAAGCTGCCAGTGACTTGAGAAATGTTGTCCGCCGGAAATTGACTGGTTACGTTGGATTTGCCAACCTCCCAAACCAATGGCACCGCAAGAGCGTTCGTAAGGGATTCAACTTCAATGTTATGGTTGTTGGTATGTATACTATCTTATATACTAGATATATCCTCTGGATAATCGATATTGACTACGCTGTACAGGTGAATCTGGCCTCGGAAAGTCTACTTTGGTCAACACTCTGTTCAACACCTCTCTGTACCCCCCCAAGGAACGCAAGGGCCCTAGCCTCGACATTATCCCCAAAACCGTTGCCATCGAATCCATCAGCGCTGACATTGAGGAGAATGGCGTTCGTCTGCGCCTGACTGTCGTGGATACCCCCGGTTTCGGTGACTTTGTTAACAATGACGACTCCTGGCGCCCAATTGTTGAGAACATTGAGCAGCGTTTCGACGCTTACCTCGAGGCCGAGAACAAGGTTAACCGTATGAACATCGTGGATAACCGCGTCCACGCATGCGTCTACTTCATTCAGCCAACCGGCCACTCGCTGAAGCCCCTCGACATTGAGGTTATGCGCCGACTGCACACCAAGGTCAACCTTATCCCCGTTATCGCCAAAGCCGATACCTTGACCGATGAGGAGATTGCTCTCTTCAAGCAGCGGGTATGTTTAGCCTTTTAAATCATTCAATGTCTCCAGCTAACGAATACAGATCCTTGCCGATATCCAATATCATTCCATCCAAATATTCGAGGGACCCCGTTACGAACTTGATGATGAAGAGACCATTGCCGAGAACCAGGAGATCATGTCCAAAATTCCTTTCGCCGTTGTTGGTGCCAACTCCGAGGTCACCAGCTCCGAGGGCCGCAAAGTCAGAGGTCGTCGCTACCCCTGGGGTGTTATCGAGGTCGATAACGAGGAGCACTGCGACTTCGTCAAGCTGCGCCAAATGCTTATCCGTACCCACATGGAAGAGCTCAAGGAGCACACGAATAATGCCCTGTACGAGAACTACCGATCTGACAAGCTCACACAGATGGGTGTTGCTCAGGATCCAAGTGTGTTCAAGGAGGTCAACCCTGCTGTCAAGCAGGAGGAGGAGCGCACCCTGCACGAGCAGAAGCTCGCGAAGATGGAATCAGAAATGAAGATGGTGTTCCAACAAAAGGTGCAGGAGAAGGAAAGCAAGCTAAAGCAGAGCGAAGACGAGCTCTACGCACGACACCGCGAGATGAAAGACCAACTAGAGCGACAACGTGCGGAACTGGAAGAAAAGAAGGTCCGTCTCGAGAGTGGAAGACCTCTCGAGGACAAGATAAAGAGGAAGGGTTTCTCGCTGCGTTAAACGTCGATTCGTGCAACCCGTTGCCGATATGTGTTTCGGACATGGGATGTCGATTTGCGACACGCGGCAGGCTTTGTGATTGCATCTTCTTTGAGTCCCTTCCGCTAATGGTTCCAGCGCTCTCTAATACCTTTTCCTTTCAAAAGATTCGGCTCTTACACACTCATTTATCTCCTTTTCTGCTCGTTCATTTATACCTCTTTCTCGTTATCTTGTTTCTGTAATGACTTTGATTTTCTTGGGCCCTTGTTATTGCGTCTCGACCAACGGAAAAGAAACAAACTTATCAGACTTAATATTTATCGACTGGGCCATTATCAAGAGGGGGTTGTCTTGGGGGAGTACGCAAGCATAGTTTTCGGCTTACAAAAAAAGTGCTCATGGGAGGTGGATATGCGGCTTCTACTATTGGCTTCTTGCTCTCTCATCAGGTATGGTGTAGTTGGAGTGCTCTGCAGGGCTTCTGTTCTGTACTGTGCTCCTCCTGCGCCCCCAGTTTGAAAACTCCCTTCTTGTCATGTATTTGTCTATGCTAGCTATATCTTTTCCTCTGTCTACTTACATCGCAAATTATTCTCAGTCTATTTCCTATTCTACTCATTCCGTTATTTCCCCTTTTTCTTCCCTTCATCCTTGTCTTTTGTCTCGATCCCCACTTTTTTTTGCCCTTTTCCCTGCAACTGCTGTTTTTGCTGCTTCTTTTTGTGTGTTTTTTGTTGTTTTTTTTTGATGCACTTGTTATTGCGTCCCTCCCAGTGTCTGGCTAGGTTCCTTTGGCCCCTACCTTAGTTATTCCCCTGTCCTGTCTATCTATCTCTCGAATAAGATTTCCTCTCCTATTATCATTTAGTAAGTTGCCCTTCCACTATGGGTTGTATCCTGCGTAGTTGTAGACAAACCTGGGGGCGGGGGGGAGGTGCATGCCGTGGGTCGTACATAGAAGAAAGGGTCCGTCTTCTTTCTACTGCATACGCTGCTTTGTTCGGTTGTGGGCGGTTACATGGCATCGGGGTCCATTCTCCTCTCTCATACCACACCAACCCAGGTTCGTGGTTTGGGTAGGTAGCTATGTCGTGTATCGAGGGATATAACGGCTATATCCAGGCGAATAAGGGCATTGTCAGTTGCCCGGTCTAAATTTTGATTCTTTACCTCCTTTCTTTCGCGAAAAGAGGGGAGCTCGGGGATTTCTTTCTTCTTTTCTTTTCTTTGAACAACTGGAAGATTGGGATAATAATAGGACACCTATTATGTTTGTTATTGAGAGCAGTTTCTTCAAGGACAGGATTGAGAGAGATTGTTTTCTTTCAAATGATTCTTCTTTGTTTCTTCCCTGCTTGGAGGGAATCTTTGAGGGAGGTATTACATATTGTTCAATTCTGTTTTGGTGAACAACCTCTTGTCTTACCTGTGAAAGGCATATCTTATTCATTCTCTGCTCTTTATTTTTATTGAGTGGCTCGTCCTTAGACATGGGAGATAGGGGGCAGGCTTTTTATATATGTTATTTGATCACCTGGTACAGGGTGTGGTTATAGTTTGATAAACAGGAAAAAGGGATATAGCTGGGCCATTTCTCTCTAACTCTGACATAACCTGATCCATCTTTGTTTTTGTGTGAATGAGCAACTATCTTCTCAAGAAGAGTCTGGTGAGAAACACACATTCTCTGTGTGCTCACTACTGGCTGTGGAGAAAGCTCTTCAGTTCAGTCTCAATATATCTCAAACCAAATCTCTAACTTTATTCATAACATACATACACAGAGCCTACCTACCTACCTGGCTTGCCCATCCTGATACGCCCATCAACTATTATCCGCCTGCATAACTCCCCTCCCTACCTCCCTGCTATATAGTTTGACTATATATGCGAGTCACCACACACCACCTCTACCTCCATCGCGTCCACCAACCCACTTCCAACACCCCCGCCCAGAAAGGAAAGGAAGATGTGCATCTTCTTCTCGCACGAACACTACACAACCTGCAACCACAGGATTGCATGTCATCTCAAATACAGCCTGCGCTACTGCGCCGCACCCAACGGGATTCCCCTACCTGACCCGGACAGACTGCGCGAACCGGGCTATCGCCCTTCGCGCGCATGTGATATGGATGACTGGGGCCCTTCGACGGCAGAAGTGGACGGGTTGTGTCCGGTGTGTGTTGAGAGGATGGAAATGGAAGCGTATGGAGAAGGGAAGGGGGGAAAGAAGAGCCAGGGGGGAGATGATGGGGATGAAAGTGAGGATGAGGATGATGGGAATTGGGGAAGGGTGGGGAACGGGTGGGAGTGGGACTATGAGGATTGGGTGAGGTGGTTTGATTGTGGCCATTATAAGTTTTGGATTCGGGCGGCGAGTTTGCAGGGGGCTTTTGTTGTGGGGGATGGAAGGGGAGAGAGAGAGGGTGGTGATGGTGATGGTGATGGTGGTGGTGAGGAGTGGGAGGAGGGAATTGATTTGGATACCGTGGTAATTGATGAGGGGGACTTTGAGATTGCGGAGTGGTGGGAGACGGATTGGCGGTTTTCATGGGAAGGGTTCGACAAGCTGAGGGTTAAGAGGAGGTTGGTGAGGAGGCTTTGTGGGGAGTGTGAGGCTAAGAGGATTAGAGGGTCGATGGTGCCGGGCAGGAAGAGGCGGTTAAGAAGGGAGACGGAAACGGAGCGAGTGCCGGGGCAGGATGGGGAGGGGCAGGTGAAAGGGACGGAGAGAGAGGAGAAAATGGTTGAGGATCTGGATCTGGATCTATGGGGGGAGGACAAAGAAGAGTTCCCATCTCCTCAGATACCGCCAATTATGCCGTTTGAAGAGTATGACGTTGAGGATATAGGCAATCTGATGTCGAAACTGGATTTGGCGGAGGCTGGGAAGGCGGGAGAGGATGGTGAGAGAAGAACTGAGGAGAAGTTGGGGAGATGGAGGTTGAGATCACGGGGGCTGCTTAAGGGATGGAAGGATTGGATAAGACTTGATCGGAGAAAAAAGGGATGAGCTGAGGTTTCTGTTTTGGTCTGGTTATTTTGTATACTCTGGAATTTTATTATGGTGGGCTATCTTCAGTGTTTTGGGGGGGTTGGGTGCTGCACGGCGTACGGTGGTCAAGATATGATGGCAGCATTGAGTTTGCGGGAATGAACTGGTTAAGCATGATGTATTGCAAGTATAGCTAATTGCAACGTAGATATGCGTTTTGAATGATATGTTAAGGGATATTAGTGCTCTTGTCTGCATGTGAGTCTTTGGTTGTTGGAAGAAGTGTGTTCGGTATTCAGGGGTCCAATCGTATGGGCATTCACAGCAGCAATCAACGACGCCATACAGTCAACGGTTGCCAAACAGCGCAAAATAAGCTCTTCCAGTAGCTAAACTGTGGCCAAACATAAAATAAGCTTGATTATGGACTGTTTCTTTCATTGCTGCATGTAGATCGCCTGGCAATCTAAATCTGAATCAGGCTGATTGAAATGCCATATTCCTGGAGAAAACACAGTTCCAGTCCTAAACACAATCAGTCTGGGCAACATAATATAATCTGCATCATACAGCATAATAATAAATTGATTGACTAGGAACATGTTTTATATCAAGACATTGTTTGATTGAAGTATTTGTTGTTCTGCAGTCGGATGTCAATATCACGTGACATATGCCGATCCATTCCGGATGCGGCTGTTTGTATGGTAACTGTACGGGGAAATACTGCTAGTATTGAGTAGTTACGCTGCCTGTACCTCTCTTGTACCTCTTATGTTCCCTCTATTGGTTTCTACACTGTTTCTGCACAGATCTAGACTCCACTTAGCCTGGCTGGGTACATCGCCAGTACAAGCGCGATACCTCCACTGCCGGCCATACGTCCGTCCAGCCAAGGCACAAACCGGCCACACTCAGACCTCAGACTGGCCTGATTGATTCCACGCTGACCTCAGTAATACTGGACATCCAACTAATCCTATCCCTGGTCTTCTTTATATAGACCAGCAATAAGACCAGTCTACCTCTCTACTCCCTTGTCTGCCTGTCTGCCTGTCTGTCGCTTGCTCTTCTCCTCTCCTTAGCAACCACCACTCTCTCCCCATACAGCTGGCCTTTGACTGACTGAGCGTCACTACAAATGGCTCCTCCGCCTCCGTCTACCCTGCCTTTGGGCGAGCGCCTGAAGCTGCTCGCCCAGACTCTGCAGTATGTATTGAACTCACATCTCTAAAAGGGAATGTCTTTGCTAATGTGTTACAGGTTCGGTTGGTTTCTTGGGTAGGTTATTTATTCCTAATTCCCGAATGAATTCGTTCCGGATACCCAGCCACCACGATGCGGTGTGGGAATGCTATACAGGGGAAGCCCAAGACGGGGACTTTTCTTCGACAAAGAAACTACTGTTCTCGCTGCTAACGGACTGCCATTCATATAGCCATTTGACCTTGATCCTTGCCGTATTCCGGTATTTCCTCTCCTACATCACCTTCAACTACTATTCCGGAATGGCTAGAGCCTCTTATCGTTTCGCATTCGTCTCCGCTGCCGCTACATACGGGATCGTCGTCTACAAGGCATATATCGCCCGTGGCCGTCTTGGAGGATCCATTCCGCAAACCGCCATCAAATTGGCCGGCGATGAGAATGTCCAATATTTGAGTCAGTTGATCTCACATGCCAAAAACACTAAAAAAAACACATCAGCTGACAAAGTAAATCATAGTCATGGCTTTTGTATGGCTATATTCACGCCAGATCCCGGTTGCGCTTTTGCCCTTTGCCATCTACTCCGTCTTCCATGTAGCTACCTACACCCGCACCTATCTCATCCCAACCATACAACCATCCAAGCCCGCCTCCCCAGGCGAGGCCTCCCCATCCGGTCGACCAGCAGCCAAGCAATCCCCCTTGGCCGAAAGCATCGGCCGCTTCGTCAAGAAATACTATGATACCAGCATGGGTCTTGTGGCCGCATTTGAGCTGTCTCTCCTCTTCCGATTGGTCGGATCCGCCCTGACCTTCTCAAGCGGCAGCTGGGTCCTTTTGGTGATCTACTTCTCCTTCTTCCGCTCACGGTACGCGCAAAGCTCCTTTGTGCAAGGCACCGTTGCCCATACAACTGCCAGAGTTGATGCGCTCGTCTCGCATCAAAATACCCCCCCTCAGGTCAGACAGGGCTGGGAAGTGTTCAAGGGTCTGGTCAGACAGCTTTATGATGTAACCGATGTTAGACGGTATCTTGGCGGATACCAGGCTGCGGGAGCTAAGAAGCCTCAATAATTGTTTACCTACTGGAAACGGTGCCTGTCCATCCAAACAATACACACACAAACCAAAACATTTTGTTGACGTTTGTCATATGCGTAAGAAGCAGGAGCTAGCAGGATAATCTCTCAAAGGGGGACTCCGAATTCCGACACTCTGCAGAGGAACCCTGCATATCATTATTCAGACCCGGGCATCTACCGACGATGTTTGTTTTCAAGGGGACGGAGCTTTAACGAGACCACGGTGAACGTAAATAGCGTTTTCAAGTTGATTGGGATGAGAAAGAGACCCGGACGGGGCCTTGCGCTTTATCTCTCGGTGATGGGAGTGGGGTGGGCGGGTTTGCAGATAAAAGAACTTAATGGGTTTGTACTTTTAGGCATTCTCATGTTGTTTGCTGATTTTGTTTGTTGCATTTGATCCGATTTTGATTTGCTAGTTTCTTTTAACGATGATGAAGATGTGCCTATCTATTCTATTTGTTTTGTCTGCTAGTTTTTTTTTTCCGGCGATTTGATGTTTGCATTTTACTTTTTTCTATTTTCTTTTTTAGCTATCTATTCTTTTTCCCCGTTGCATTTAGCTGCCTTTTCTTTTCTGTTGTGCAAAGTTCACTTTTCACCCCGTACTATACTCTTTTCCTCCTGTACCTCATCTCTTCAATTTACGAATACTAGTAATCGACGCTTAGAGAAGAGCGAGCTAATATGGGGCTAATGAGTTTGCAATTCCCATCTCTTTCTCTCCTGGGTTTCCTTTTGTTATTTAGTATCTGGCTCTTATTCTGAGCGTATTTTTGCCTCTATGCTTTCGGGCGATGTACCTGTTACGTTTGATTTGGGACAATTGTAGCTATTACTTCAAATTCACATAAAACCATAATACGGCTTCAGACCAAAACCCCCATTTTCCAGAGATAATTCAGTTGCCCATAAGCTCCATCCCCTATCTATACGTTGAAGAGATACATGCCCGGATCAACCTTCCGCCGACCCTCGCAGACACCCGCCGCGCCTAGGTAACTTTGGCTGCAGCCGCCGACGGATGAATCAGCAATTTCGATATCAAGAAAAAAAAAGTTCAGGTTCAACTGTCTACCTCACAACCTCAGCATACTCACGACATATACACCGTACGCATACCCTCATTTTAAAGCGCACGATGAGCTAAGGATGGCCCCGTCCGTCCGTCTCTCGTTTCGAAATTGAACCTTCTTTCTTCTCTCTTTTACACCGTGCGGGATAATCTTCACCACGTGCGAGAAGACCGGGAAATACAGAACTTATAGATATATACATACATACACGCCATAGAGCCCCAATCTGTCCGATAACAAAGCAAAAACTACAATTCGCCTAAAGGAAGCACACACATAATCAGAGACTACACATTACAAGCGCCTCCCCAAATCCACATATCATCTGTACAGATCAAAGCGAAACCGAGGTGACGGGGCGGCGATGAGCCAGGACCAGAACTCGACCTCGTGGATGTCCTCTGGCTTCTTCTCCACAAATACAAACACGAGCGCAAATACCTCTTTGCCCTCTGCCGGTTCTCCCACTAGTCCCGCCGCCACTGCTGCAATTGGGTCTGCGACTGGTATCCATGGAGATGGCTCGGGGCATGCGATAACAGCAGACGTTGTTGGTGGGGAGAGGGGGAGTAACAAAGCGCGGATGATGGGGGGGAAGAAGGATGCAGGTGCCGGTGCGGAGGCGGATGCGGATTTCGATGTCGAGGCTGCAAGGCCGCCGTATTTGCATGTATGTATATACCGTTTCTCCAGAGGAAGGG
>PDNB01000326.1:0-18509 GCA_002573585.1 Helicocarpus griseus UAMH5409
CCCCCCCCACCTTTTTTTTTTTTTTTTTTTTTTTATATATATATGTTTTTACACTTTTTTACACTTAGCTAGAGATGATAGCATGACCCTTTACTAATCGCTCTATTACATCCGCCTAGGCTAGGGCGGGATAAATGATATGTATATGTAACATTACACGGCCAAACAGCTAAATAACCAGTGAAGAAGTCGCCAGTGAGTACTTCTTAGAAATCTGTCTCCCGGTAAATAAATAGCTAGGTTGCCTCTGAGTATCCAAGTTTGTTTTACCCAGCGCGTCTGTTGTACTGATGCTCTTGCCGAAGTGTTACGAAGGCGGTTTGGACTCGGTCCGGAAGTGATGCAGGTAGTAGTTGATAACGAAGCTGGTTTGGGGAATCTAGATTATTGTAATATCCAGGATATGTAATGTATATTGTCTGTTATACAGACCGATGGGATCAGAAGGTGTAGTCAGCGACTTGTACATATACACGAAGATAGGAGAGACAGACATAAATCTTCCAATTGCCTCATTGGCTCTGTAGCTTTCTTAAGATACCTAAGTTATCCGTAAATCACCGGAATCTGTGCACTGGGGAGCAAGAAATCCTCACTAACTGTGCGGAGCAATTTCCCCCTCCGCCCCCCTATAATTACTCTCCTCCCTCCTCCCTCCTTCCCCTTTCTATCACTTCTTCCTCGCTATCCTAAACCCGCGACTTTATGACGACAAGAGTGCGAATAGCGCACAAACCAGGTACTCGGATAGTAAAAGAAAAGCCTCCCCACCTGACGAGTTTCTAGACTGCCGTAAGCACACAGGTTTCTCCCACCCCCATCAACCCTGATTGACAGACCCGACATCGGATACCGTCATTATTGGCAAATCATTGGCCAATGTTGATTGTGTGCCTATACAATCAACATCATTGGCCAAAGCCGGATAGATACTTGCCTTGGGAAGAGAAGTGAGAGAGATTTAGCAAAAGATTTCAATTGGGACTTCCTGTCATGCATGCACGGGCTCGGCCCGGACAGACAGGGAGAGAAAGTCAAAATGGAGGAAAACTGACAAATGTGGAGCAGCTCTTCTAGTCTTCTTGTCCACTTCGGACATGGAAATAAGAGGGAATGAAAACAGTCCAGTTCCGAATCGACGCTTACTGGTGGACTTGGCGTCCGTATCTGTCTGCGCTGTATTGGTGTGGCATGTGCAGTGGGAGGGTCAGGGTAGGTTGCATAGAACTGTTAGATACTGCTATGAAGTAGTCTGTGCGTTTTTATACAGGCGGAAGTAGGTCTTTCGTGCTAATGTTCAATGAAATGATGGTCTTTGCTTTCGGAAATGCGCGGGAAGAGATAGGTGTCTGTACACTGTGTAGCGCTGTTGGCTGTGTGTGACACGGTATAGTTAAGACAGTTCCAGTTTCCAACGAGATAGGGGAGGCTGGAACTTAATAGAGATAAGGCAATATGATTTCATGATACACATTGCTTTGCTTCGGGTGTTCCCATTCATGCTTTTCTCATGATCCATCTTCTCGGATCTTCCCACGGGTACTACCCCTCCTTATATTCCGCTAAACCTTTGACGGCGGCCAGGGGATTATTCTTCGTTATTTTCTCCCAAGATAGATACATTGTGCACAGCTTGCTCGAATATGTAACCACCACATGGATACGGAGCATAACTCAACGTCATCTAGTTTTACCATCAGTCACATTCGAGACTTGCATAGCCCAGAGTACATGCTGAGCCACAACGGGAGATTGTAAGTCTCCAGCAGCCAACAACTGTATCTGCCCAATAAATGGTTGATGCTGTACCTATTTACCCTTGTAATATATATCTCAAGGGTATTGCTGAGCAGCATTTGCAAGGCGTTCAAAGGTCAAAAGTTCGAGTGACCCGCGAGTCCGCGACCTGTCGAATGCCACGTAGTGTGCGTGAAGGCCCAAGGGGAAAGGGAGCCATCAGTATTTCAGAAGGTTCTTTATATCCCTGGAAACGGTGGGTATCAGTCGACCAAAGGTGAAGAGGCTCGGGAGACAGAAGGAGGGAATCTCGGGTCGATCATGATGTATTGTTTTGACAGGCGGTATGTGTATTTTATATGCGTCCATGATTTCATAGTGGGATTGTAAATGAACTCAAGCGAAGTTCAGGCCCACGATGTCCACGATATTCACGACATCCGATGTAGTAGTCGAGTGGATGAAAGCCGCGGGCGCATTCTGGTATCACATGATCTGCCGGATATTCCGTCGACGAACTGGGATTTCTGAAAATCACCGCAGTGGATGCAAAAGAACACGGAGCAGATTGATCCTTCAGAGAATAACTCAAGCAACTTTACCCGAGCAGCATTATTCTTCCATATAGGAAACCCAAGGAGAAAGAGAAGCTCATTGAGGAAATAGCACCAAAAGAAAAAAAACGCAATGACATCCCATACTAAAAAGTAGTGCGGGACTAAAGCAAGTCAACAGCTGTTCGTAGTCTGGGCGGAATGCCTTGGGTTGGGAGAAGCTGATCCATCCGTCGTCCATGCGACCCTATCAACAAGTTCAAACAATCAAAGGGAAGATCCACCGAAACCCCTCCTTCTCCGCCTCATTCCTCATCGGTTAATCATCAGCCAGCTATTAGCTGGAGTCTGGAGACCTCTAGTAGTAGGAGCTCTACTACACCAGCTCCAGCCCCAGCGATCTCCAAAGACTCCAAGCACAAGAACTTCTCCGGCGGCAGTGCAGCGGGCAGCCGTTATCTATCTACACCAACGATAAGGCTTTTATGAATATGGGGGTTGAGAACCGCGCCGCATATTTCGAGTTTCTGAGAGCTCAATGCCCACGCAAACGGCATTGTGAGCTCCAGAGCCAGGGACTCAAAAAGCGAGTAAAACTGTGTGGAAGGATGAATGCTGCAGCTTTCTCTAGGTAGCAATAGTTTTACGAACAGTAACGAACGTCTGCTGAAGCTAAACGAGCGCAAACGATCAAAGCGTGATCTTTGGATCAGAGCGGGAGAAAGAAAAAGAAAAGAGAAAGCCGCATGTCTCGACTCTGGGGAGTTGGGTCAAGATAATCGCTGGTGTTTTTATTTTGACTGCATCTCAAAGCAGGGGTGAGCTGGGGTTTTTACTCCCGTTCTGAGTCTCCTTATTATTATTGGATTTCTCTGTGCGTGATTAGATTATTGATTTCCCATCAAGTCTCCGTAGAGAAATACTCATTTAACTGCTGTGGATGCGTCTGATGAGCAGCGGACATTTTCCCTTGCATCATACAGACATACAGATATACAGATATCCATGGATAATACATGTCCATATATTTATTACATACATAGTACAGGGCCTTACCCTTACCTGCGTAACATGCATACCTAGGTACGGGAGACTTCGGGATCTCACAATGCCGACGGGAACGGCGTCCTAAATGCCACGCGCTCTCACAAACTCCAAACAACAACAGAGTTTCTTGCCTGGTTTCAAGCTTGGAAAATACAGGTCGTCCCATTGGACTAAACAGTCTGATATCAACGGAACAGAAGAAAAGAAGTCAAACTCAAAAATCTCGAAAAACCCAGGAACGTGGTTAATAAGTCTCCTCTCTGGCCACAGTAGTGACCAGCGGAGTTGACGGTGTTGGAAAAGAGCGAGCTGATATCCCGATATCAATAAAATAATAATTAAGATGTGTACGTAGGTCAATGGCAGCCGATGCCTCATGATTCATAATATGGACAGATACCACGTCCATGGTATTCTTTCCTTCTTCGCGTCAGATCCTACCTAGGTATCCGCCTGCAATTGGACTGACTGACTACGCCATCGGATGACAAAAGAATCACCAGATAAGAAAACAACCGTCTCCGGCTCTTCACTACTACTACTACTAATAATAATAATAATAATAACAATAATAATAATACTCTCAATTCCTCAGGAGTGAGTGAGCATCTTTTAGGCCATCAGTAACATCCAACCCCATCAATAAAACCTCCTCGAAAAGCTTGAAAAAAACACGACAGCCCCGTCTCCCCATCCTTCCTGGGTGTCCTCACCAGTGTGCTGACCACGGCGGTATTGTCCTCACCCAACGGAGTAGTACTTTATACCCTTGTTTTAGGGAGTCATACTTCTGGCGAGGCATTGGCTGACATCCTGGGCAGAAGTATGAACAACGAAATAATGTTGCTTTTCATTCCTCTCCTGCGAATCTGGATTCTTTAATATTTCCTGCACTTGCAGGTGCTTCCCTGCGCCACCACATCATAGTCAATATGATGAGGATGACGGACTGCTTTTCCCTCGAACGAGGCGACTGCAGCAGTTAGTGTGGCACTACTTGAGAGTTGGTCCTGTTGGAGGTCCTGCTCCTGACAGACGACGACTTGTGATAGGCACAACGCACGGTTGTATCTCGAAGCAGTTGCGGAAGAAGCAATTATGTATGCCCGTCAATCCCAGTCACCTGATGAGAGCACATTATTTAAATATTTTTTTTTTTCCCTATTAGACCAGCTAATGATCTCACTGATCTGCTGATGCGAAAAAGAAATAGCGGGGCAATTCTGAGAGATCCACAGCCCTGTCATCTTCATCGTCAATAATATAATAATTCTTTTTTAGATTTTGGCCTTTTTCTTTCTCTTTTTTTTTTTCGGCTGCTGAGTCCTGACATGCTGTGTGCACAGTGTGCGCACTACCACCACCAACTCCACTGGGTGTCGGACCGGTACGCTTAACGCTATATTCTATTTGTTTTTATTATTCACCCTGGTTTAACGCGTTATAATTACGATATCAACTGTCCCGTGTCCCTTTTGTCCTTCACCACTGTCAATCCATTCAGTCCAACACCGATGAATTAATAATTATCTTTCGGGGTTGGTTACGTTAAAACGGGCGCCGACTAGGCGCACACAAAATCTGTACCACCGTTGTAGTTACGGCGTTCGGGGCGGGTGTCAAATAGAGATGTTTTTAAACATCGGCTGGTAAAGGGGGTTTTGGATTTCAATACTGACGTTACAGCTACACTGCTACGACTTAGTTTTGCGCGACTACGCGACAAACGAAGGAGGAGGAGTTCATGATGGATGACTTTTCTTTTGCTTGGTGATTATTTTGAATGGGACCGGAAGTTGTTATTCGAGAAGGCGGCGTATGCGGATGATCAGCTCAAGCGCGATGTCGATTAACAAGCGGAAGACAGGCGCCTGAGTGACACTACTGTCAAACAGAAGGCCGTCGCTTAGTCTAAATGAGAGATGGGCACCTTGGGTTTTTATTTCATGTGCATATGCACAGGCCTTACTACTTGCATACTGTTACAAGTTGTCCACCAAATCTTCATCTCATTTCCTCATTCGGTCGGAACGAGTTTCCAATCAATCAACAGTCAAATTACTACAAGGCTGGGTCTAAATACTGCACACTACACCGTGCTGCTCTGCTTTGCTCTGCTCTGCTTCATTCACTAATGCATACAAAATGACTATACCCGTTGAGCTCTTGTGGTTGCTGGACGGACTGATATCTAGTTGACGGATGATAGCTAAAGGAATATGTCGCAGTAGAACCGTCCTTTTTTTCCGACTTGCTCTCAAACAGTTAAATTCACCAATTCAGAGCAACAACGCCTCTTTCCAGGCACATCCGCAGCTTACATCTCGCCCCTGAGATTTTAAAAAGCGGTGGCGCTCAATATTCTCCGCCGTCCGCAAGCTTACTATTGAGAAAGAGCGTATCAGAATCGAAAATCAAACTTCTTTGCCCAATCAGTTTCACACACTCGTTACAATGCCTGCAACTGCTCGCCCGGCTCCCATCCTATGGCGATATCACAACCTTCCTGTAAATAATACAGATGACAAAAGGCCACCAACCAAAGCCCACCCCAAATCTCATGCATAAAATATAGACGAAATGAAAGCAAGAGGGAGATAACATATTTGAGACTGATTGGGTGGTATATTCCATCTGCTTTATGATGATTGTCTACTGAACGAACCGAATCACCTCAGCGAAACCCTTGCTCAGCTTTGATTGAATGCTCAGTCCAGCTCAGCTGTGCTCCTATCCGTCTCTCGTAACATTGTCTGAGTTGGCTTGCTGTTTGGTTGGTTCACCAGCCTCGTTACCAAGGAAAAATGAGAGTGGATCGAACAAAAGAAAGCACGAGAGATGGGGAAAAAGAAAAAGAAACAAGCCTTCTGCGAGTATTGACACAGACACTCAGGGACGAACAGGTGTTCTTTGCTGTTTTCATTATTATTCGTGATGATTCAGTTTGGTTGTTGGTTCAGGCTGAGTGTCCCTCCTATATTTATCCAAACCGGAATTTTCCTTTTGCAGCGCAATTCTTCTCGTGATTTCTTTAAGGCGGGAAGAGAGAAAAGAGAAGGAGCTGAATAATGAGAACGTCGGATATTCGACTAGCATGGGCCATTTGAAGAGTTGTTTCAGTCAATCCAACCCGACAGAACCCAACACAAACAAACCCGGGATGGCGGGAAGAAGCAACTGAAATAAAATGCTTATCTCAACCAGACATAAACTTTTTAGTTTTCCCCCCTGAAGCTTCTCACTCGCCTCTTTTCCCCATTTCAATTATTATAACGACATAAGGGGTTCTTTCTTTCTTATTTTTGCCCCCTCTCGAACTGGTAGTATATCACAATTACTCGGCAAAAGGGGAAATACAAATACGAGACGGAACCCTAGAGCTAATCTTTAACTTAAATTTCAAGCCGTATTATTTATTTAGTATTGCAACCAGGGATCATCCATGTTGGCCCTTAGGTAACGCTGGCGGGGTACTCTGGCACTGCAGGGTTTAAAACTAAAACCAGAAAAGATAGCAGCAAGCAAGCATTGAAACTCGAAACCATGGGAACTGATGAGAGTACATGTACCTTTATCCTGACGATGATGTCGAAAAAATCGCAATTGGTCACCCGACAACCCGACTGCTAGGGTTGGACATGAACGGGCGGAAGAGGGAAAAAGAAAAAGTACGACTCGGTTCGGGATGATGTGTGCCTGGGAAGAAAAGTGCTATGCTCATGCTATGCTATGCTATGCTAAGCTAATAATAATATGCCTTCTTCGTATTACTCATGAGGACTTTCTGATTATCTCTGCTGGCCACTATTATTTGATAATATTTCTGTCGCGAAATAATAATAATAATAATTACTTCTTCACCAATAGCAACAAGACAGAGTTGAGAGTGGAAAATAGGGAGACTGACCCTGTGTTATTATATATATGCACGCATAATAATGTCAGTTTCGGGAGAGTTGGCTCTTGAGGAGTTGAGGAGGGGTAGGTAAAGGTTAGCCTGTGATTAGAGCCTTTTAATAATAAGAGGGGAGGGGGGGTTTGTTAATGGTCAGCGCCACTGGTTGGCGGTGGCAGTTGTCGCGGTGTCCACAATGACCGAATAACCATGCCGGGAGCACACACGATATGGTCATAATCAATAATAATTATTATAATAATGCTCACATCCTCCCTTTTCAAGGAATTAGAAGATACAAAAGAGCCTCAAGCTATGGCATCTATGTGATAGCTGGCAGCTTGTTAACTTAAGTTCCCTGATTTATCTCTTATAATCATCCTCCGATTGAGTTTTTCAAATCATCGCTGGGCCCTGGCACTGCTGGCAGACTGAATCTTGAGACTCGGGCTGGATTAAAGCTAGGTTCACGTGCTCCTGCTTGAACCCACCGCCACTAGACTTTGTAAGTGTATTAGCGCAGTACGAGTCGGTAGTGGCCACTGGCCAGTGCTGCGCCCGGGGAAACTCTCAAGCTTAGCTTTATTCCTGCTTACTCCTTGTACTGTACCGCTTGAATACAAATAAATAATACCTCGGTACTTACTGGTGTATGTATGTCAGCTGTATTATTACCCGCACTGTACCAGGAGGATGGATTTTGAAGGACTAACCAATCAGGCCAGTCCCTCAATATTAAACAGACAACTGGTCAATCATAGTAATCCCCTTTTTTAAAAGGAGTGCGGACATAAATCGAACACTAGAATAGTAATTTATTAATATAATATATCATAGCAGGCAATGAGGGTAGTTTCCAAGCAGCCCTGTTGTTGTAGAGCCAGGAATTTACAGTACCCGACAATATTAGAGAATACAACGCCAGTACGACGTCTAGCTTTTCCACTGTATTACTGTATTATTATTACAACTGTGTACTGTATGTAAAAAGAAGGCAAAACAGCCACTTTGCGGCCACACTTGCTGCCACTGCCACCACAGCCCAACGCTCTGGATGTTTCCCCTCAACTTCTTCGGGATCTCTCCTCAAACTGCGCTTGTACTGTACATGTAGTTGTTAGCAGTAGCAGTGGCAGCAGCAGCAGTAAGTGGTAGGAGTAGCAGTAGATGCCCCCCTTCCTCCCCTCTATCTCCCCTCCCCTCTTGATGAGGGCCAGAGAGAGAGCCATAGCCCATAGCCCATAGCCATTATTATTAGCCATAGCATCCACTCTCCCACTGCACTGTAACTGCTGCACCACCACCACCAGCACCACCACCAGCACCACCACTCAGCAGCACTTCGATTTTCAGCACTCCTACTGCTAGGGGTGACAACAATAATAATAATAAGCAACAACCCACTGCTCCAACACACCCCTCCCCCAAAAAAAAATTATCCGACCCGATCTGGCTGTCTTCTGGTTTCACTCTTCTCTCTCCGTCCCTCCCACACACCACACACACACATTCTCTCTCTCTCTCTCTCTCTCACACACACACACCTGCTTGTTACTATCTGCTTGCTTATACTACCAATAGTACGTACAATTACCATATTAATTACACCTCTGCCAACCAGTCACCCAGTCACAGTAGTGGTGGTGGCTCTTCCCGTTTCTCTTTATTATTGTTGTTGTTGCTGCTGCTGTGCCTTTTTCCGCCTCTCAAAACTGACTGGTCCCGTGTCTCCGCGCCATAAGGTTCCTCCGTCAACGTCACCTCTCATCTTCCTCCTCCTCTCCTCCTCCTCTCCTCCTCCTCCCACTACTCTTCCTCTTTCTCCCTTGTTATCATTCACTCTCCATCAACTGTCATCATTCATCCACCTACTTGTATCTAAGGTACCTACCATCACCGCATTTAACTACCTACCTACACATACCCACTTTACCTTACCTACTACACATCTTGTCTTCCTGTTATCCAACCCACCCTCCTTCCACCCATCTCCCAGGTTTGCCATCTGCTGCTCTGCGGTAGACCACCACTACTGAGAACCAACAACGCTGTTGCTTCCGCTCTCCGTCCCTCTTTCTGTCCTCCTTCGGCTCTTGGCTCGTTCCTACCTCGAAGCTGGATCACACGCCACGTCCTCATCTCAATCCCTTCTCTCGTTTCTTGACCTTCTTCTTCATCCCTCCGCGACTTGCAAAACTCCCTAACCAAGTCCTCATCCTAGCATCTTCCTCTTCTTCTTTTTCTCTCAAAGATTTTATACCTTATTCTGCCCAAGACGGGTTTCCACACGCTTCACGCCACTACCTACCGCCACTGTCTGCTCAACTGCAGTCCTCCTTACTCCCGATAGCCTCAGGCAATTTTGACACTCAAAAAGTCAAACAACAAACCGATCAACGGGGGAGAAGCAAAAAAAGGTTCCTCCTTGAATACCTCTCGGGCACTGGTTACCAGACCGAGTTATGTCACAGAATAAGCCAGGGGTGTTCTCGAGCTTACGTATGGGGGGTATGTCGTCTTTTTGTTATTGTTATTGTTTGTCTGGTCTATTCACTGCTTGTCCGAATGTCATGCTAACCCTTGTTCTTCTTCTGCCCACTTATAGAAGTAATCCGTGAAAAGGTGCAAGACGGGTTGACGGGGGAGACTAGGGATATGCAGTATACACAATGCAAGATCGTGGGAAATGGCTCCTTTGGGGTTGTTTTTCAGACTAAGATCTCTCCCAGCGGCGAAGATGCTGCTATCAAAAGAGTCCTCCAAGATAAACGCTTCAAGGTGGGTTCGATCTATATTTCCCTGTTGCATGTCCTCAGCTAAGTTGTTTATTTATTTTACCCTCTATAGAACCGCGAGTTGCAGATCATGCGCATCGTACGGCACCCAAACATCGTCGAACTTAAGGCCTTTTATTATTCCAATGGTGAAAGAGTAAGCTTTTTCCCCTCGTCGCGCGAACCAAACATGCCACTTGTGATAATAGACTTCTATTATTATGGTGTTTCACAAACTGCCATCTGACGAGTCCCCCTCGCAATGATATAGAAGGACGAAGTTTATCTAAATCTGGTACTCGAATTCGTTCCCGAGACCGTCTATCGTGCATCCCGGTACTTCAACAAGTTGAAAACGACAATGCCAATCTTGGAAGTCAAGCTCTACATTTACCAGCTCTTCCGGTCTCTCGCATACATACACTCCCAGGGAATCTGCCATCGTGACATCAAACCTCAAAATCTCCTGCTGGACCCTAATACAGGCATCCTGAAACTGTGCGATTTTGGCAGTGCCAAGATCCTTGTCGAGAATGAACCCAACGTGTCGTACATCTGCTCTCGTTACTATCGTGCACCAGAACTCATCTTCGGTGCAACCAACTACACCACGAAGATTGGTAAGCTCAGTGACACTGCTTCTCCTACAAACTACGTGTGGATATGTTTCTGACAGGATTAATAGACGTTTGGTCGACCGGTTGTGTAATGGCGGAATTGATGCTCGGCCAGCCCCTCTTCCCTGGCGAATCCGGGATTGACCAACTGGTTGAGATTATCAAGGTGCTTGGCACCCCGACGCGTGATCAGATTCGGACCATGAACCCCAACTACATGGAACACAAGTTTCCGCAAATTAAACCACATCCGTTCAACAAGGTAAGGAATTGCGTTGGATATTTTGATCTCATGTAACGGACTGAAACACTGACAAATAACAAAAGGTCTTCCGCAAAGCTTCTCATGAAGCAATAGATCTCATCACAGCGCTCCTCGAATATACCCCTACCCAACGTCTTTCTGCCATCGAGGCCATGTGCCATCCTTTTTTTGATGAACTTCGGGATCCCAACACCCGCCTGCCGGATTCTCGTCACCCAAATCACGCAGCGAAGCCACTTCCCAACCTATTCGACTTCTCGCGTCATGGTAAGATATCTATCGTTGTCCCTATACCGTGATTCTGCAGGACTAACAATAACAGAACTCTCTATCTTACCAAGCGCAAACAATAGGCTTGTCCCTCCTCATGCCCGTGCTGACCTCCTCGCACGTGGTATTGACATCGATAAATTCACGCCGCTCGGTAAAGAAGAAATGCTAGCTCGCCTTGATTGAGCCAAGATGAGCTAAATGTGTCACGAAATACACGCCTGTTCAAAACCGCTATCTCTACATGATGCGCGGTCCTTCTATTTTCAATTTGCCTCACGGGGTTCCGAGTTCGTGTATCAGGCGGTCTCCTTTTTTACACCCAACAACCAAAATTCATTTGAATATGTTTAGACCTGACGTCGAAAACCCCCCGAGACTCGAATTTCAGATAAAAGAGTACCATTCGTGTCATGACGGGCTCACGTGGCGATGAATCTACGACCTCAAGAATGGGGCAGAGTGTATGAAGCTTGAAGTTGTCGAGATGTTTCGGCGGACTCTAGTGAAGGAGATGAGAATCTGATACCCCTTACCCTGTTCCTGCTAGGAGTTTGTCGAAACGGTACTTGTCAAAAGACCACTCGGCTTTGCTTTTAGGAAGGAGGATGCCCGAAAGGAAGAAAGTGACAAATTAGGGCAAGGTTCCTGAGGAAGCCAGGTAGTCCATTGCGAAGTTCTGAAAACAGATGGATGACAGGTGTATTGTCAGTGCGAGTGAATATGGTTATCAGGGAGAACCTTTTACCTACGCTGCTTTTCTTCTTTTTCCCTTGTTCTCTTACCCTGAAAGAAATCCTTACCATTCCGGAAACCGGCTATTGTTCCCTCGCCTGTCTACAGACATTCATGAATGTGTCATGGCTCATTGCGAAACCGTTGCGTTTCTGTATTTGCCAAGCAGAATGTCAGCTATAACCCCTTTGTTACCCTTTCCCAAATTCTTGTCTGGTTTCCCATTTAGCACCTTCCATCGCCTGCGTAACACTTAGATCTCTGACGCTCTGGCGCTGAAATGGGCAGATTCCTCTTAGCAAAAAGCCCATGTGTTTTCCCCAAGTAGTTGGTTTGTTTCTTCCCTGTGTTTTTCCTGTTGTTGTCATGTCTTAAAGCTACATGAGCTCTTGAGTTTAGTCAGTAGCGTGGCGTCTACAATTGCGGACTGGATCCATCATTGTGGAGTTTGCTTATATCCGTCATCGAGCACCATATGAATTACAACTTATCTCTTATGACGTTCTACCTTGTTCTCGTATTTTGCCGTTTTGAGCCTATTTTCCTTTTTCTTCTTCCATGTTGGCGTGACTAACAATTGACGACGATGCACAGTAGATTTTTCAAAGAGTTGTGAGCTTTCTTGTCTTCCATACGAATCGGGGTCTAGCTAATCCTTGGGAGTATACTTGTCATTGGCTTTTTATCTGAGAAGACTCTTTATCTGGACTGTCTGCCGATAGCTCTCTCCGTTGTAATGTACTTTTCCAGCTAGAAGCCTGCCAGAAAATCTGCAAAAGGGCAGGTAGAAAAATTGACATCTCAATTGTCTGTTGAGATGTCTATGTCACATGTTGCCGGCACATACACGCTCTGTTTCTTGACAGCTAGTTGCGATTCCTACAACCATTATATGTTAGCATAGCAAGAATTAAACGGTTTTCTATTATCTAGTTCGGCTTGTATGGTATGGTATATAACATGGTCCGGAACCGGGTAAACACCAACCCCGCGCTCCCCCTTCTGCGCAACGCTGATTGGCTGGGATGGAGCAGAGCCCGACACCCTCGCCGGAATTTGTTTTGTTTTCATCATTATTGAAACAACCCTCTGCAGCTTGTGAATCTCAGCTTTGAAGCTTCGCGACGTTGAGCTGCAGGGAAGACACGCCTCTTTGCCAATTTCGCAACCCCAAGTCTCGATCTTCTGGTGTATTGTACTGTACAAAAGAGCTTTCTCGTACCAGACCACGGAATACGGGACGAACGCTGCGACGTTGACACAATACTCTCGAGTATACAGGATTCAATCAAGGAAGCTATTGCATCTGGCTCTGGCAGGTTTACTGGACTTTAACGGGCTACGTACGGATTGCGGCACGCTTGCGGAACCAATCGACGATAGCGACAAGTTTACTAGGCGCGAGGGCAATCGTTTAAGAGGCATTGAAAGCGAACCAGGCGTTTTGTTCATCTTTTACGCTTGTGCAGTACAGGGAATATATAGAGCTGAGAAGATTGGAAGAGGAACGATATCATAATGGTTGACCATGAATGGCGCAACGGTGCGAGGGGCGGGGGAGGGTACAATCAGCGGAAGAGGCGCTATCGAGGTGCGTTGGATTCCTTCTTTTCCTATTTTCACTTTAGGAGTTGGGCAGTGCCTTTTTCTGCGGAGGGTAAAAATGGGCCAAGAAATTATTGACTAACGATACATTTGAACTAGATGATGATGATTTTGATCGCAGACAGCAGCGCAGGAGGTACGAGGAGCCCCTTGCCGTGACAGTGCGGAAGCAATTGGCTACTATTGCAGAGTCGGTAAGGACCAGTCTTCCCTATTGCTTTGAAGTAGTATATGAGCGGGGAAGACTTGTTGCTAACGGTGTTTTTCCTTGGGGTCCGGTAGGCGGTGAGAAGGGTTGAGGACGACGTGGTCCAGATTGCGAAGACGGTCTCGGAGCACTACGAGGATGAGGACGAGGAGGTTAAGAAAACGTTTGTTGGCTTGGTTTTGCAGCTGTACGTTCGAGTAATCTTTCTTTCTTCACAAAAATGTCAGAATTCTAACGTGAAAACAATCTGTATAGCGTCGGCGAGCAACCGCTCAAAATCCCTTTTGCGGCTGCCACAGTGCTCACGGCAAACACTATGAAACCCGAGCTGGCAGCGGAGGTATTGAAAAAGGCCGGCGAAGTTGCCCAGTCGCATATTGAGGCCGGCAACTGGCGCGACGTCAAGCTTGTGCTGCGCTTTCTGGCGTGCTTGCAGGGTCTTTTTGAAGGAGACGGTTTATTCCCGCTGCTAGAGGAGCTGTTTTCACGTGCTGTTGATTTGCAGACGGCTTCTTCGGAGGATGTAGGTTGCATACTTGGTCTTTTTTTTCTTCGTGTTTTTATCTAGTGGATTTTCTCGCTGATGTTTTATTTTCGATAGTCCCTGGGTCTGGAGCTTGTGAAGATCATCCTCTTCACAATCCCCTATATCATGTCATCGTCAGCCTCTGGCTTCGAGGCGCAGGCTTCCTCTCTCCTAGAGAAGACAGACATTATTGCCTCAACGCCGCATACTCTAGAGGCACTGGTTGATCCGTTTCCATCAGACGAGACGAAGGGAGAGAGCAGAATGAGCGTCATCGGCCTCCTGCAAAAGCAGCTGCAAAATGAAGCCAAGCAAGGTTGGGAGCTTTCGTGCATACCTCGACCATGGACGGGCTCTATTAAACCAAAAGAGGTAGAAAAAGAAAGCAAAGAAGGCGAGGAAGAGAAGGAAGAGAAGGAAGGGGAAAAAGAGGGAAAGGAACCAGAAAACCCCTTTAAAACGGCAACTAAGCACGCCTTCCCCTCCATCGCCGTTCCAAACCCGGTGCCCAATGGCCCCAAAGCCATCTTCCCGGACGTCTACTTCTCCGTGTACCTTGACCAGGAACTCGAGACCGTGCCCCCAATCACGGACGTCGCCGCCTCGTTACTCCGCGACACCCTCGCTGACACTATCGACATGCTCGACTTCAACCGCATCGCCACCGCTAAATTCCTCATCGATGTCGACTGCTATTTCTCGACCAATACCTTCATCAAGCGCGCGACTCCCTTTGACAGAATTCGCGACGCCGTTGCCGCCGGTGTTGGCGATCGCTCGACTTGGAAGCCCGAGGATGTGGCAGTGGATGCAGTCTTCTCGCTGCTCTTCCAGCTGCCCACGCCGGAGCATAAGCTAGTGTACTATCACTCCGTGCTCACGGAGGCGTGTAAAATCGCGCCGGCGGCAATTGCGCCGAGTTTGGGAAGAGCTATTCGGTTCTTGTATCGGAACGTGGAGAACATGGATTTGGCGCTCTCATATCGGTTTTTGGACTGGTTTGCCCATCATTTGAGTAACTTTGGGTTTACTTGGAAGTGGACAGAGTGGTTAGTGGAATCCATTACGAGGGCATCTTGAATGTCAGCTAACGTTCACGTTACAGGGTCGACGACGTCGAGTTGCCCGCAGTCCATCCTAAAAAGGCATTCATCTGCGGTGCCTTGGATAAAGAGATTCGCCTGAGTTTTGCTCAGCGAATCAAGGGAACTCTCCCAGAACCGTATCAGGCACTGATATCCGAAGAGAAGGAGAAAGATACCCCGGATTTCAAATATGCGGTTGAAAGTAAGAACTCCCCCAACCATCGCAATACTCTGGGTCTTTTCTAACCAAAATCTGCTCTAGCAACCCCCTACGCGCCCGAGGCCCGCGAAATCATGAATTTAATCCGCAAAAAGGCCCCCGACACGGAAATCGCGCCGCACATTGCCGCCATCGAACAGCAAGCCAGCGCACACGGCGTTGCGGACCCTCTAATCCCCTCCACCGACGCCTTCGTCACCTCTATCTGTTACGTGGGCTCCAAATCGCTCTCGCACGTCCTCTCCTGCATCGAGCGTAGCAAGGAGCGCTTACTCGCCATCGGCCCGCAGTCACCCGCCGCCCGCCGCCAAATCATCACCTCCGTGCTCGAGTACTGGATCCACCAGCCAGGTATTGGCGTCAACATCATCGACAAGCTGCTTAACTATACCATTTTGACCCCGCTATCTGTCATTGAATGGGCGCTCGTGGACCACCTAGATGGCGGCGCGGCGCTGGCTAAGGCGCACGTGTATGAAATGGTCGCAGCAACGATGGGAAAAGTGTGCACGCGCATCAGACAGATTGTGGCGGCACGCGTGCAGCCCGGGTTGGTGGAGCCGCAGTTGTCGGTAATTGAGGAGACTCTTCAACGCGAGCGGGCGGATGTGGCAGCGATGTTTGAGGTGATTGAGGATGCTTTGGTGAGTGTTGCGGGGGGCACGGGGGATGGGGTGATGGAGTTTAGTGAGGAGCGGGTGCGAGAAGAAGGGGGGGTCATTAGGGAGTGGGGGAATAGGTGGGCGAGGGTTTTCAGGAGGATGAGGGCGGTTGAGGAGGCGTTTGTGGGGGAGGCGATGGGGAAGGCTGTGCCAGTGGGGACGGTCGGGACAGGGCCGGGGCAGCAGCTGGAGGAGGAGGAGCGGAAGGCGGTCGAGGCTGCGACGGGGATGGAGGTGAAGATGGGAGAGGATGTTTATGCTGATATTGAGTAGGGAGGGTTATTGCTGGGCTGGTTGATCTGTAGGAGACAGTGAGATGTATTCGTCCATTTTGATCCCCGCGAATCTGTACTGTAGCATTGTGTCTGGATTTCTCGCTTTTTGTTTTATTTTTTAATACTTGATTTGTCCTTCTTGATTGGTTTTAATATACATCAATTTACATCAATTTATTGCAATATCTCCTTCTTACTATATCTTTCAACACATACATCGAAGCGGGCTCCATCGATTCTACGTGGTGGCATACAAAGGTGCTAGGTAATACAATGCAGCTGAACTTGGTTCACGCAGCGTGGGAGGCTTTTTGAGGATGACGATGTTCCTGCCCGTCATGTTTTCCCGAATAGGACATACATACATAATATCATCAACACCAGCTGCAATTGAATAGTTGTCATATATCTATATTCAACTGTATAGAATAATAGTATGTTATGTGTTCTTCAAGTCTATGATGCTAGTGCGGTATTTTTTTTTAACTCTGATTAAGCTGCCGCAAAGGCTAGTGACTGTACCATAGTGTGCTGCCTGTCTGGTAGCTTGAAAGGTGTAACTAACTCTCCGATAAGGTTGTCTTCAAACCTTTTTCTTTTAATAATATGTCCGGCCCCAAATGGGGGTTATTAGAGGAATCAGTATGTTTCATGTCTCCGTGGCTGAATTATATATTGTGTGTCAGAGTGCTGTTTCACATCTCAGGAGAAAGGAGGAGACAAAGGAGGTTGGCCCAAGGTGTTTCGGGAGAGAGTCATTGCTGATATTGATGGTAACTTATACGGCGATTGGTCAATTGGGAGAGGGGCCCCGTGTTGGGCATCGGCCATTGGAATAGGAATAGAAATAGAAACATCTTCTTCTATCTGGAATTGACAAATAAAAAGCAATATTATTTCATATTTGAAAGCCCCATTGACAGGAATTGGCAAGTGTTGGCCCTGACAGAGACGTTTGTGTTGACCACCTATATCTATCTGTAAATTATTATACTGGGTAGCAGTGCAGCATCATCAGCATCATTGGCAGCCCTACGGTGGTCCCCTCACCAAGCCAACCAAGAGAGTGTGCACTGTGCCACGGCCACCGTACCCGCTGCGGGGATCTCCCCCTCGCTCGCCGCAGTGTTCCCATGGATCGGATAGCCTCACGGTACCAGTGTCTAATGTCTAAATGAATGCTATCCAGATATTTATTTAGTATTAGTCTCGTGCAACCGGCAGTTGACGAGGCTGGCTTAGTTGTGTGTCTGGGAGAATGAAGATTGGTCAATTGACACGGGCAGCTGATGAGTATAGTAGTCAATGGGCAAGTGACCCGATCATCCATGCAAATAAATAAATAATAATCGCTGGTGCGTGACTGTGATGGATGGTGTGAAGGAGAGAGCGGAGTATAGATACATTTCAACATTCCAACCTGTCGTAGATGAAGGGTTATGTTTTTTTTGAATTGAATCATCGCTGCCTGCAGCTGCAAGTTCAATTGCCTTTGCAACCCGTATTCTTGTCACCAAGAAGTAACTATATCAAAGAAACAGTATAGTTACTATGTTACTATCTATATAAAAGTAAGAGGGAGTAAAGGAATATCTGTCGCAGCAGAACACACCTTCATTATCAATCTTAAATGTGAATCATATCATCCATCACCGGGGGGGGGAAGCAGCTTGAAACAGGCAGCCATTGACCTTGTTGAACCTACCGTAGAATATCTATGAGCAAAGCAATCAACGATGTGGTGAGTGATTTTCAAAGCGAACAACAACTCTCCGCTTGTCACTTGCCGGCTGACTCCGTAGAAGAAGTAAGAAGAGGAAGAAGAGGAAGAAGAGGAAGAAGAGGAAGAGATAAACTTATTAATTATTGACTTTTGAGACCGTCTTATAAGACCAGTGCTCCGTCTCTTCTCTCGTTGTTCTCTTCTCTCTCTCTCTCTCTCTCTCTCTCTCTCTCTCACTTCCACCTCGGGTCTGTTACAGATACGGCGGCTACTTCTCTCGTATAATAATAACTCTTCCACTACCATCACTG